>JBCEWC010006176.1:0-23542 GCA_038996855.1 Solanum aculeatissimum
TAGGGCTCTGATACCATCTTTGTCATGACCCGGATAGAGGGCCTAGATGTGACATGGCGAAAGAGGACCCGAAGACCCTCGATCAAACTCTTCAAGATATGCTTAGGGCTTATGTATTGGAATTTAAAGGTAGTTGGAATGAGCATCTTCCACTTATTGAGTTTGCTTACAATAATAGTTATCACTCTAGCATTGGAATGACTCTAATTGATGCTTTATATGGTAGACATTGTAGATCACTGGTTGGGAGGTTTGAAGTGGGAGAAATGGTTTTGTTAGGTCCAAATTTGGTTATGGAGGCTTTAGAGAAGGTGAGATTGATAAAGGAAAGATTGAAGACAGATCAAAGTAGGTAAAAGTCTTACTCCGATGTTAGGACAAGGGACCTTGAGTTTAATGTTGATGATTGGGTATATTTGAAGGTCTCACCCATGAATGGTGAGTTCGATTTGGCAAGAAGAGAAAGTTGAGTCTAATATATATAGGGCCTTATAGAGTCTTGAAGAGAATTGGTAAGATTTCTTATGAGTTGGAGTTGCCTATGGAGATGAGTATGGTTCATTTGTTTTTCCATGTGTCTATGTGAAGAAAGTGTATGCAGGTGATCCAATCTCTATTGTACCTTTGGAGGTTGTTGGTATTAAGGAGAATTTGACTTATGAAGAAGTTTGGTTGTGATATTGGATAGGGAAGTGAAGAGGTTGAGAAACAAAGATGTAGCATCCATCAAAGTCCTTTGGAATAACCAACAAGTAAAAAGTGTCACTTGGAAAGCCAAAGTGAACATGAAGAAATGATATCCTTATTTCTTCCACTCTAATATAGCATAAGGTAATAAGCTAATCCTATCTATGGAGTCAAGTCATATAAATCAACTCTTTCATGTAATGTTGTGTGCATACATACTAATGGTAAAAAGTTTTAATGATTTTGATGCATAAATATGAGATTTCATGAAAATAAGGTTTAAGTTACATTGATTGAATTCATGTGGGCTAAATGTTATCTAATCAATATTCTCAAGTATGTTTCCATCATATTTGGGGACAAATGTTCCCAAATGGGAGATATTGCAATACCACTTGTGTGACTCAGAATGTTCCAATGGAATATTTCTTGAATATCATAAAATTTGTGTGTGCTTTCACAATTTTGACTTTGTATTCTTTTTTAGGAGACAAAATTATGTAGGAAAAAGGTGATCTTCGATTTTTAGGTCATACATATAGAATAATAATATTTTGGGTGATCCGGGGTTTAACCAGAAGAGTACGTGAGCAATCCACGTCCGAACTTAGTCCCCCCATAGTACAAAAATGGCCTCAACTGATTCCTAGGCCAAAACAGGGGAAACTTGAACTTCGCAAAAAAATAGCCTTGATCGGAACAAGCCCTCGTTACAAACATGATTCATCATAGGTCAAAATTTGTTGGACTTTCTCTGTTTTAGCTAAGGGCAATTGGGTTATAACCAAACACCCTTATAGATGGGATTCCTCTATTATTCAACCATTTTATCCCTAATTTTGTGGATAACTCTCTCAAAATCCTCTTCAATCCTCACCAAATTTCTTAATCAAGTTCTAGATTCTCAAGGGATTTCACTAAAGGATCAAGCACCCAAGAAAGTCCTTCAAGTTTTATCAAGTTTCCTTCATTTATTTCAAGGATTAAAGGTGTGTGGATCTTCATCCATAGGTCCTTCCATCCATGGATCCCAACCTTCCTTTTTGATAAAATTTCATGATTTCAAGGCTTAATACTTTGCGGGTACTTCTTATTATGCATTATGAACATGATTTAAGTTTGATTCTATCAAGAATTGATTTGGTTATGCATGAAATTTTCCAGCTTATCCTATGATTTGATTTTTGACTATTGAAACTACGCATGCTATGATTTCTTGAAAAGCTATGGAAGATTATGAATTTTTGAATGGATTTCATGATACCCAAATTGGGATTTTGCTAATATGTTGGTGGGTTGATTTAAATGGTTCTCAAATAACTATGTTTTACTCATTCATGTCCTATGCAAATGTATTTCATGATTTTAAGCTTATATATGTATACCCACTATGTTTTGACTAAAGTTATGAACCAAGCTTCTTATGTTGATGGAGGCCTTATGGCAAAATATGTGAATCGTTAATGTTTTGAATATTGAAGGGCTAATAAGCGTGTTTTGAGTTCATGAGAACGTTGTGAAAGTTATAAAAGATATGAAGCCCTTTCTTTGATTTTATGAAGCCTTGGTTTTGATGAGCTAGCTTATGATGATATTAAGTTATTATGAGATTATGCATATTATGACTATGACTATGATTTGAGTATTATTTGAGTATTCCTTAAGATTGTTAACCTAGCATCGAGAGGTTCTTGGAAAATGACTATTATCCCTTAATTACTTTTTCGCCGTAGGTTTATGATTTGCTTGTTACATGATTAACCAAAAGGGTGGTATTCCCGTAAGGTACATGCTCAATAATATCCAAAAAAGGTGGTTGATATACTGCCAAAATACAACACTTCTGATGCTTTAAACTTAGGATTCTGTGTTTTCTCAAAGTGATATTAGTATGTTTGATGTGTTTTTGTGTTGATTTTAAAGAATTATAGGAACCGGGATGATTTTTGGCCAAGTTTTGTAGATTGCAGATTTCTTAGGATTTATGAGGCTTTATATGGGTCATGATTTATTCCATGAGTCGTAGGCTGGTTTTGTGGGTCAGATACAGTGAAAGGATAATTTTCAGATGTTGAAGATATGTGTTATCAAACAAGTTGTAACCCATTTGATGGCCCATATGCTTATTCGTATGTTGAAGATCAGAGAATATGCACAAGTGTTGAGCTACCATAAGACGAAGCCTTCTACCGGTCATAAGTCTAGGGACCGGTCACATATCAATTCGTACCTTAAGGATTAGAGTTTTAAAGATTTTCTTAAAAGTTAAAATACGAAACATCTTACGGGTCGTAAGTCAAAAGATGGTCTATAGGGTGGTTTGTATAGTGGAAGATAGATTTTGTGCATCGCAGTCTACTAAGGCTAGCCACGGGCCATGATTTCATCTACGGCCCGTAACTATGCTAATCTAATTTCCTCATTCCAGTTTTCCTATTTCATTTTAGATTTGGTTTCTACTTATGATAAATAGGTTTTTAGGTTTTTTTAGATAGAGGGGGCAGTCAAAATGTCAATTACTTGTGATTTTTACTTTGTTCTTGGAGATTTCTTTTGATATTATTTTTGGGTTATAACATCGAGATTTTCATGGAGATTTTGGATTTCTTGTTCTTCAATTCATCATATTAAGTGTTTAATTATGTCAATTCATAACATGATTTCTTTACCTATAATGAGCATGAGTATCTAAATTCACAACTAGGATTATGGGAACCATGAAGAACTAACAAAGTAAAAACCTAGATAACTTGTAATACTTGGAAAGTGGGCATGTGTGTATTATTTATCCCTTCAATATGAATGCTTTTTAATGAGTGCACATTTTAGAACTCGCCTAATTCTTACTTGGTGGATCAAGGGGGTAATGAATGGGATAAGGAATAATTAACAGGATTGATATGATTAATCTCATATAATCAATCTAAACGGATCAAGGGATGGTTGTATTAGGACAAAGGTAAGAGTTAGTAATGCAACACATCGGGAATGAATCAAATTACGTGGTGAAATTTACCTAGCACCTGGATCAAACGGTTAGGTGAATATAACTTACAAGTTTTGTATACTACACACTAGAAACGGTTATGATTATCTGATTACACTAAGTTAGGAATTCATAGGGAACACAATACTCTTGTTACTTTTCTTACTCATTTCACAACACTTGCACTTGATTATTTGTTGTAGTCTAGGTTTAATAATTGCATATTCCAAACACCCCCCCGGGAAATAAATAGATTAATTCACCTTAATTGCTTTGATTAGTCCAAAGTCTAGACCTTATTCCTCATGAAATTGACTCTAACCACCATTAGGTTCTATATTTTGAAAATGATCAGTGGTGTTCCCATAAGGCTTCTATTATATATTAATCGAAAAGGGGAAGTTCCCGTAAGGTAATTGAAAAGGGTGATGTTCCTCTAAAATTTTGTGAGGCACTTTTTGAAATGGCGAGGTTTTTGTAAGGTGAATGTTTGGTTTACGTTGGAAAAGTAGACCATTCCTTGTTCAGTGTGGGGTGAACATTGGAATTTCAAGTAGTAGCTCGCTTGTTTATATTTGTCAGTGATGGTCCTTTCCCATCTATGTATGATATATTACATGATTTAGCTATCCTTATGCATGTTTTGACTAACGCATTGATCATATATGTCATATTGAGCTTATATTCTTTGAATATGATTATGCATCTTGTCTAATTATGGATTATGCTCTCTTATTGCATTGCATCTCGCATACTTAGTACATTCTAAGTACTAACACATACTTTTTGCGTATATGATCTAACCATGTAAGGACAAGAGCTCCTATTCATCCTCCTCTACGTGTCTAGTCGGTTTGGTTGAAGATTTGTTATTGGTCAGTCCTCCGCTCGGGGGATAACAACCATTTTCTTTCGTACTATGTTAAAGACTTAATAATGTTTGGATACTTACTTTTGAGGGTGAGCCTGGGAGATATCTTAGCCCCCGTTCCACTCATGTTAAAGGTTTTGTTGGATGTAGATATATGTTATGAGCTCAACTCGTATTATGCTTTTGTAATTATGGAAGACTTTCTCTAGTCTGTATCTTTTTATGTGTTGATTTAATTTAATGGCATGTGATAGAAGTCCTAAGCCCCTATTATTCCCATAGAGTGAGTCATACTTACCCTTTCCTTAGTCTTTGTTTGCTATGTGATGGTGGAAAGCCCCATTCCCTTAATCATCCCCATAGCTTGAGTTGAAAGTCTCTCCCCCTTTAGACTTAATTTCTTGTTGTTTATTTATGCTTCCGCAACTAAGGGTGTGCTACGTATTCTTAGAGGTTTGTTTAGGGGCACTTCGGGTTCCCTATTCGTTGTATCAAGTCTAGTCCCTAGGCTTGGGTCGTGACAAAATCATAGTGTGAGTCTGCGTCTTTAGTACTTCTTCATATGAGATCATAATTTCCACTCGTTCCTTCATCCTAGAAGGAATTATACTTTCAAAAGTTTTCTGGATCATAGGTGAAACAAGTGTCTTCACACTTAGGTAACTTCTTCAATGTTTGTTATTCTTCTTCTTTAAAGGATCTAATTTCTCGAACACAAAAGTTCTTATAATAGGTTTTCCAAGTTGATTAAAGATAGAAGGTCTTTTGTTAGAAGAAAAAGACTCATCTTATATAGTGATATAATCATTGCTTTCCCTTCTTATGGAGATACAGACTATTAGTGGTTGGCTATAGACTAAGCCTTCATATGCTTGCCTGGTGGTATCTTTTGATGGGAGTTTTTCTAACTTAGATGGATCATTGGGGTTGTATCCGGCCTTTGCAAATAACTTGTAAGAATTTGGATCAAAACCATTTATACATTTTATAGGGGGTGACATATTTTGTGCCAAATTTTGAGCCACTAACTTTCTCAGTAGCACAAGTTGATTATATCAATCCTTTTTACAGGAAGAGTTAGCCATCCTAATGTATTTCTTTGACATCAATTGATTGACCTTTCTCTTTCTTTTCCTTTTGAATATAGGGGAGTATAGGAGCCAACTTTTATTTCAAGAACATCATCTTCCCTTTATTTGGATAAGAATCAAGCTTCTCAATATTGTCTTTGACTTTTTTGATGACCATATCAATTTTTTTTTGCCTAAATATTTATCAGACTTAGTTTATTTGACGTTGTCAAAGTTTGCTTCCTTCATAACATAACTCGTCAAATGGAATTTTGCATCAACAAAGTGTAATTCAACTTTAGTGAAAGGATTATCATCAACAACTATTTTTTATTTAATTCCATCTTCAAGATACTTTAAATATTGGTAATAAGAAAATGAGATATGTTTATTCTCATGTACCCAAGGCCTACCAAGAAATATATTATGAAGTCTTCGCATTTATCACATGCATCTATTCTCTATATTGTAAATCACCCATATGTATTTCTAACTTGATAGAGCCAATAGACCTCTACACCCCTTGATTGAATCCTTATATTAATAAATGACTTTCACTAAGTTCTTCAGTCATGATGCTGAGTTTCTTTAATGTGTGAATAGGAAAAATGTTAGCTTCAGATCCTTCATTTGTCAAGATTTTGTTTATCCTCTTCTCTAGAACATGTCCTACCATGTACAAAGAATAATTGTGTAGTGTTTCATCAAATAAAAGATCATCATCTAGACATGTGATTTTTGTATCACAGGTGTGTACTTTATGAGGAGGGGGATCCATAGACTTTTCAGAAGATAAGGGAGACACTTTTGATGAAATTTCACTCATCATTTCTTCTTTTCAGCAAGAGACATCTTTGGTGAGATTTCGATTATTGTTTCTTTTTTGTCAGCATTAAAATATGATGCCTCGATATTGTCTTGAATAGTCTTTGTACGAAACCAACTTGAAAAGTGTAACATCCCATACGTAGAAAAGTGTGGGAAAAGGATTAAGATTTAACTGATATTACAAGCCCATCTATGACTCGTGGATTAAACCATGGATCATAGACAAATTTCGTGGTTGAGTTCCAGGAGTTGATGAAATTTTTGCAACATTAGAAAGTCATTGTACGAAGAACTCTATGAGTTGTTCTTTCGAATATGAGTCGTAGATTTAATCATGAATGGGACCCTGAAGGATGAAAAAATTTCCAAGTCTAGAAGGCTTATATGAGTGGGAATTATGGTCCATAAATGGAACTACGTACCATACTATGTTCTCATGGTTTGAATGTGCAAAACGTACAATCCATACTTCAATCTACGGACCATAAACACGACTTGTAGATTGGTCCAAAACATTTTAAATGAAAGGATTTTTGATTATTTCTGATTTGCTTGACTCTGAAACTACGTCATTTTGACCCTGATGATCCACTTAATAGCCTCATATGTTATTAAACCTACTCTTAAATTTATTCTAACTCATTCACTCTAAAATCACTCCAAAAATTTCACTCTCTAGAAAGGACTCCATTGAAGCTTTGGGTCAAGGAATTCAAGGATACTTCAATAGTTTTCTAAGGATCCTCACTTGAGGTATATAAGGCTTTATTCATGGACTAGAATCATTCATGGAGCCCAATTCAAACTCTACTTTTTCTCTAGGTTAAATGATGATTTCTTATGGGTTTTCATGATTTGGTTCCAAATGCTTGGATTATGATTATCAAGAACTCTATGATTTTCTATTGAATAAGTATGATTTAAAGTATATGGTGATTAGGACTTATTGAATGGATGTGGGTTCCTTTACTCATGATCCGAATTGATTTCAATTGCATGAATACTATATGATTCACATCCAATTGCATGATTTTAACATAAATTTTGTCATGAACCCACATGTGGCCCTAATTCTCTATGATAAAGCTATGATTTCATGAATATGATTCTAAGTATGAAAGTATGTTATGATGATGATAATAAGGGTGACCTAAGACCCTAATATTTATGTAATGATGATAAGATGGGTAGTATACCCACACTATATGCAAATCTATACAGACGGACTATTCCTATGATATGATACGTCCTCATGAGGTTATGATACCTATTTTACAAGCTATGAAAGTATGAGTTTTGATAAACTATGAACTATGTTGATGTATATGATATTACATGTTATGTATTTCATGGGATATGACTTATCACCGAATGAATTTGAGTGAGAGGGACTATCTCCAAGGGTCCTTATATAAATCTTCAAGTCTCATAACTATATACTACTGTAGGTTTATGATTACATGTGTATAAGGCTAGCTAATGAATCCATATAGCATCATGATGTGACACTGACTATGCTAGGGTTAAGCCTAAATGGTGGGGTCTTTATGTATGTATGTGACACTTAGCATGCTAGGGTAGAGCCTAAGGGTGGGGCAAAGTCTTCCTTGGCAAAGTAGACTCCTCTTTTGCTCAGTGTAAAAGGAACATTGAAATTCTATGTAATAGCCCGCATGGTCTTATTGTCCGTTATAGTGTTACTCCCACATAAGTAGGATAGGTTATGAAAGGTCTTATGATTCTTCCATTCATGACTTTAAACATGCATTGATCATGCATGTCTTATTCTTATATTATTGCTATGATTATTGATGTCACTCAACCCAACTACTCAAAGAAAGCAGGGAAGGTCATCATCAACATATTAACCAAACTTTTAAAATCGAGGTCAAATCCCACAGAGAACAATGTGTCGGTAATTAAGTAGAGCAAAGACCTATAGTTAATAGGTTCTGATTCGACAAGCGAGTACAGAGCGAGAATTCTAACTAAAATGAGGAGAGAGCTAAACTAACAACTACTCCTAAGAAAATGAAAATGGGGCAAGGATTGATCAAGCAAGGGAGCAGGGATAGGGAATACGGAAATCAATCAAAACATAATTGATCCATCACACTTAGCATAAAATTAACTCTATGGGTAGGCTAGGTTTCTTGTAATCACCCCTCGACTAGGATGAAGGTGATGTTTCGTAAGAGCCAACTATGACCTCCTACGCGAGCGACTTAAAGACTTTTCTGGCTTGAGAACCTCAAAGAAAAACTCCCAAGACCTTTGTCGTTGAGTCCCTTTTTGGCTCTTAACACATAAACCCATGACCATCATGCAACATTCCACTCCAACTATACATTCTTATGCAACAATTGAAGATCTAAGTTATATTCAAGTTCATGGCCTCAAAGGTAAAGTTATACATGAAAGAATACATGAACCCATACATCAATTCAAAGTGATTTGGGAGAAACCCTCTTGATTTTGCAAGTAAATCATCAACTAAGCATAAAAGCAAGAAAGATTATCAATACCCATAAACATTTTATTAATCAAGCTCAATTAAATCTACAAATTAGCATTCAAGAACAAGGACAAAAAGAGTGAGTGAAAGATTTTACAATAGAAACCCTCACTCTTCAATCCACTCAAGAATTTGTAGAAAACTTGCTCGAAATCCTCACCCTAAACTAAAATTTACATTAAGATATGTATTTCCTCTTCAAATTCGTATCAAAATAGATTCCAGGTATTGCTTATATGAAGAATAAGGGTTGGGAGTGTGTGTATATCTGAATTAGCATTGAAATGGTGCATTTACAAAACTACCCTTAGCTCACTACGAGTATGGAGATGGCTCATTACTCCGTTTATCATGTTCAGCGATCCAACAAAATTTCTTACATGTCTCCCTGCTTTCATGAGCATAGGGTCTTGAATTCTGCAACAATATGTGGTCTCCTTGATTATTCCTCGATGCGTCGAGTATGTTTTGCGACCTCACTCCTGACTGCCTTCTTAGCATAAATTGGAGACTTGGGTGCTGGCATCTTAGGCAATCTTCTTGTGCCTTTGATGTTACGTCGAGTGGGTCAGCGAGACCACTCTTTTCTGCCCCTTTTTGGACTTTTGCTCTACCTACGCACCCGTGTTAGGCGGTTTGTGCTCTTTTGTGCTTCACTGATCTGCGATCGCGGACCTGAAGGACTCATTTGTAGAGTGTAAATGTTGTCAGGTACCATTTGTGTAGTTTTAGCTCCTTTTGGCTTCCAATCAGTTCCATCTTTAATTCTTTCTAGTAGAGTCAAATCTAAACCATATGTACCTAAAACATCCACCATTCAAAGCATAATTAGCTTCTAGTTATGAATTGAACAACAAAAATCATAAGAAAAGAGTAAAAATGAGTGTACGACATACACTCATATACACCCGCAACTTAAGACTTTACTTGTCCTCAAGTAAAACAAAACCAAACTCAAGAAGCTAGAAAATTAAGCACACAATCCCAACTCATTTTTAACAACTAGATCATGGCTATGACAATGATTAGTACCAACAATTAGCACAAGTATGTGGATGTATATCAAGAAACCCCTTCACTTTCCATGAACATTTTCTCAATTCAGGATGCTCAAGTGACAACACAACTTCTCAAGAAATGACTCAAACTCCTAGTCAACCTAACAATTTCCACTTGACTAAATCTTGAAAAACATCAATATCACCAATCCATGTCAAATTGCATGTCCTCACACAAAAAATAAAATCCCCAAAACACACAAGTATATACAATGACAAGGGACACGGACTCAAACACTCACACTCAACAAAAGAACATCTTGTGCACATAAATGTCACACCATAGGCTTGCCCCTATTTTCAATCAACATTGGCTCAATTTTATTTGGTTGGAAATCTCAAAGAGCTTTTTAGGCTTATAATGTAGCCTTAGGGGTAGGGTAGGATATAATTTTGGGAAATAGTGACTAACCCTCCTTAAACTCTACATACAACATTCATCTTTTTCCAACTTCCACTTTTCTTTTTTGCATTTCACACAAATGAGCATTTAACCCTTCTTTTCCACTTAGGTGCCCCACTTGAGACCGTTTTCAACATTTTGGAGGTTTCCTATTTTTATTCAAGAACTTTTTCTTCATTTTCTTTTCCTTTTGAAACACTCTTTTTCTTTTCATTTTTTTCCTCCATTCAACTTTTTCTTTTTCTTTTCTTTTGATGAGCCTCCTAGTGGTAGATACCCTTCTTTTTCTTCTAATATCACCCCCAACTTAGGATTTAAAGCCTCAATTACAACACCTCAAGCTCAAGGAGGGATAAGGGGTCAAAAGAGGGATATCATTTTAAAAAAGGTTAAAGGCTTGTAATTTTAGGTTGCCAATAGAAAGTATTAGGCTCAAAAGGGACACTAGGGATAAAATCAATGCATTTGGTGGCTATTTAAGTTATGTGAACTCAGTTCAGACCAAAGAATTCTCAAGATCATTTTTTCAACCGCATTCAATCAAAACCAACATTTCAAGGCCAACGAGGCAAGTCCTAGGTGACACAAGTGCACACAAGGAACAAAACAAAAACTCACATCACACATGACATGCAAATTAAATTGAAAAAGGTCAATATTACTCTCAAGTCAAGCACGAGGGACTCATGTTTTAAAATATATCCATCTAGCAAGTAAGAGTCACAAAAAGAATCAAACTGTTGTCTCAAAATCATCCCAAAACTATTTAACTTTCAAAAATAGGAGGAGTATACCATTTTGACAATCCACAACACTTGACCAAATATGCTAGCACCAAAACACTCATGGAACCAATATATAGCTCTAACAAAAGCCAAAGGCTACACAGACTTCACCAAAGACCATATTCTACACACACTCACACAACCCAATGACGATTTACCCTTAAGAATGTTGTCACTCAATCCATCATAGGGAACAGTCGATTACACACACCATCAAAAAAGAAAAATAAAAAGCTACGAAGCCTACTAAAGCAGCTAAACCCAAACATAATATATAAAAACTTGACAAAGGGATTTCTTCCCCAAAGTTAATCTCCGAGGCATTAGCATAGGATTTAGCTACTGTGGCGTGGTTGGCTTCATTGTGTTCCTCAATAAGGTACATCCAACTTGAAGCTTTAGGCTTCTTCTCCCACCTCTGAAAGGATTTTATTCTCATAAAGTGTATTGTTGGGGTCCATTCATAACTAATCAGACCTACAACCAAAACTATATGACAAAAATATCATATATATTAAATCATGTATTGGAAGCATTTAGATCAAGAAAATCAATTGGAAAGAGTCTGGATCACATAGTGAAGAGATGTTATTTTTGGTACATTGACTACTAGTACTTCGCATTCACAACCAAAGAGATGCATTCACAGAGTTTAAAGAATTATAGGCTTCTGCATTCATGGATAGTACTTTGAATTTGTGGAGAGCAAAGAACTTCAAGAACTCCGCGTTCACGGAATAGTATTCGCATTTGCAAGGGCCAAGTATCACCAGTAATGATTTCTAAAAATCCAGAGGCATTTTTCCAAACACATTATATGCACACATTCGTAGTGTCGTTTTGACAAAATATCACCCCCAAACCTATCCCCAATAGCATATAATCACTACCCACGCAACAATTAACAATTCGACATAAAAGTCCACTTTATCTTTTTCAACAATTAAGCTTAGAAATCATTTCTTAAGACATCCAAAGGTGCGACACCATAGAAGGAAAAACATGCCCCATAAAACAACAATGGACAAAAATATCTCTGTGTTAAAATTTCACAACCCTGTCGAGGGAGTCCTAGCTAAGAGCATTACCATTGTTATGAAATTTCATGGATGCACAAATTGCCATTGATGAATGAGAGTGGAGATGGAGTAGAGTGGCATACCTTTGAGTGGATAACCAAAAGGATGAAGAAAAGAGAACCTTGAATTGTTCTTAAAGATGTGTGAGGGAGATATTATTGAAGATTTTGTTACCTCACACTTGATTTGATTCCCTTGCCCATGTTCTATTTTTTTTGAAAGTGTAAGACAAAGTCACAAGTGACTTGTCTTTTCACTTTCTGTGCCTAATCAGACTACTCCGCCTTCGTGGACCTTTAGGCGCGATCGCGCTTCATCACCGAGTGTGCACACTATGCGTTCGTGGACACAGGACCACCTTCATGGAGATTTGCTAAATGCCATACCTGGGCTAAGTTTCTATAACTTTATGCGGTCCTGGGCCCATTTTAGCGATCTACCTAAGTGCAATGGGCGATGCTTGGGGACCAAAGTGTTGTCAAAATGGCCCAAATACGTCCTTTTGCCATTTTTGATAGTTTTTTCACCCAAGTCTTCAACTCCAATCAACTTGACACTTCCAAACCTGTGCAAAAACACTACCAAAGACTTGAAAGTTGTGAGGGATAGCTAAAAATCAAAATTTAAAATCAAGAAGCTTTTCTAAAAATTTAAAAATACAAAGATTAATATAAGAAATTAAAATTAAACAAGATTGATTCACTGCTGTTTTATGTTTCCATTTGGAGGCGATGAACCTTCTCCCCTACTTTAAGATAATTTTCCATTTAAGCTCATGGGGATGATGATGAGAGACCATCAACACTTTCCACCGATCTCTTCACTTTGAGAACTTGAATTGTCTACCCATCTTAACATTAACTTTCTGTTTTGGTTCCTTGGGTAGACATGAGAGTATCAGGGGACCTCTTTGATGTTGAAATTCATTTTTTATGGTCCCCAAGTATAAGAAACTCTCAACTTCAAATGAACTAAAGTTGCCATTAAGGATCTCCATGGATGTTTCTTGCAATTTTAGTATTATTTCCTCAAACTTAGCCTCTTGGATGATTATTGGCCTTGATGAAATGCATCAGCCTAATATCTCTTCCACATCAAGCACATCTCATTCTTGAGACTCCCATTCATGGTTGATACCCATTGAGTCATGAGCCTTACTTTCCCCATTGCTTAGTTTCAAGTCAACCTTCAAAACATCAACTTCTCATTCTAAATGGTCCAACTCATAGCCTCTAGCAACAAGTAAGCTCTTGATATCATCCCTAATGATGAGCAATTGGTGTTTTTGGGTCATTTCTTTGGAAAGTCTAAGACTCAAGTCCACGAGACAATCTTGACTCACAACACTCTTGTCCCCATTCATATCCTCAGCACCACTTTGCTCACCACGAAGTGCAATACTCTGAAGGAGATAGAAAAAGGGCTTGTAATCATCAAGCAAACGTTCATCAAAATTAGTCATTCAACAAAAGAAAAAACAAAGAAATAAAAAGAAGTACTCACTAACAAAATCAAAAAGAGTAAACTACAATCTAAATCAACTCAATACTCCTACTGTTCCTTGGAAACAATGTCATTTATTTGATATTGCTCAACTTGGCTACTCAAAGGAAGTAGGGGTGGTCGTCATCAACATATTAACCCAACTTTTGAGTTTGGGGTCGAATCCTACAGGGAATAATGTGTCAGCAATTGGTAGTGAAAGGACATATGGTTACTAGGTTCTAATTTGACAAGCGAGTACATAGTGAGAATTCTAACTAAAATGGGGGAGAGTTAAACCAACAACTACTCCTAAGAAAATAAAAATAGGGCAAGGATTGATCAAGCAAGGTAGCAAGGATAGACAATACAAGAATCAATCAAAATCCTTAAGGAATACAGAAATCAATCAAAACTCAATTAATCCATCACACTTAGCATCAAATTAACTCTATGGATAGGCTATGTTTTTTGTAATCACCCCTCAGCTAGGATGAAGGTGATGTTTTACAAGAGCCAATTACGGCCTTCTATGTGAGCCACTCAAAGTCACTCTTGGCTTGAGCACCTCAAAGCAAAACTCCCAAGATCTTAGTCGTTGAGTCCCTTTCGGGCTCTCAACACATAAACCCATGACCATCATACAACCTTCCACTCCAACTACACATTCTCATACAATAGTTGAAGATCTAAGCTAGATTCAAATTCATGACCTCAAATCTAATGTTATACATGAAGGAATACATGAATCCATACATCAATTCAATCAATTCAAAGTGATTTGGGAGAAACCCTCTTGATTTTGCAAGTAAATCATCAACTAAGCATGAAAGTAAGAAAAATAATCAAGACCCATAAATATTTTATCAATAGCTCAATTAAATCTACAAATTAGCGTTCAAGAACAAAAAAAGAAAGAGTGAGTGAAAGATTTTACAATAAAAGCCCACACTCTTCAATCCCCTCAAGAATTTATAGAGAACTTGCTCTAAATCCTCACCCTAAATAAAAATCTACACTAAGGTGTGTATTCTCTTTTCAAATTCATATCAAAATTGATTCTATGTATTGCTTGTACGAAGAACAAGGGTTGGGAGTACATGTATATCTAAATTTAGGCTGAAATGGTACATTTATGATACTCCCCTTGGCTCACTATGAGTATGGAGACAACTTATTACTCCGCTTATCATGTTCGATGATCCACAAAAATTCCTTATATGTCGCCCTTCTTTCATGAGCTTGGGATCTTGAGTTCTGCAATAATAGGTGGTCTCTTTAGTTACTCGATGATGCATCGAGTATGTTTAGAGACCTTGCTCCTGACCACCTTTTTTACATAAACTAGAGACTTGGGTGTTGGCATCTTAGGTGGTCTCCTTGCGCCTTTGGTGGTACGCCGAATGGGTCAGCAAGGACACTCTTGTCTGCCCTTTTTGTATTTTTGCTTCTCCTACGCACCTGTTTTGGGCGCATTCGCACCCCTTTATTCTCCATTGCTCTACGATCACGGACTTGAAGGTCACGTTTGTGGAGTGTAAGTGCTACCAGGCACCATTTTGTGCAGTTTTAGCTCCTTTTGGCTTCTAATCAGATCCATCATTAATTTTTTCTAGCAGAGAAAAATCTAAACTGTATGTGCCTAAAACATACATTATTCAAAGCATAATTAGCCTCTAGTTATGAATTGAACAACATAAAATCATAAGAAAAGAGTAAGAAATAAGTGTAAGTTATACACTCATCAATTATGCATATTGCTATTATGTTATGATATTCCTTAACGCATGGTATACCTACATGCTTAATATATTTCACATACTAATGCATACACTTTTTTTACATGATCTAACCATGTAGGAAGGACGATGATGAGACTATTTATTCATTTTGAGGCTAGAGTTGGACTTCGCATTGAAGCTAACTAGTGAGTTCCCATGTTTCAGGGAGAAGCCCTATTCATGCAAAGCTTGATATGTTGAGACATTTATGATTTCATTTGATATTTTATCTTGAGAGTGAGCTAGTAGATCAGTTGGACCTTTGATTAATTAACATCTCTTTTTTTCTTTATTGACCTCTTCTCCTCGTGGCTCTCTGCATCGATATTCGAGGAAGTAGCTCATGTTCGAGACCCCAGCAAGATCTATGATGTAGAGGCATATTTTGGACTTATGATAATGTAATTCTCCTTAAAGGGAAAATATGACTTTGCTTATTTAACACTATGTTCCGTTTTCTACTCTCTTATGACTTACTTATTTTAAGTTATGTATGCTTATGAAATGAACAAGAGCCTTGAATTCTATGTAATAGTCTGTATGGTTTTATTGTTAGTTATGACCTTACTCCCATATATGTAGGCTATATTATGAAAGGTTTTACGATTCTCCCATTAATAGTTTTAAACATGCATTACTCATGCATGTCTTGTTCTTAATCTATTTCTATTATATTATGATGTTCCTTGATGCATGGTATACCTACATACTTAGTACATTCAACATACTGATGTTTACTCTTTGCCTACATGATCTAACAATGTAGGGATGGATGATTACGATACTATTCATCCATTTCGAGGCTAGAGTTAGACGTCGCATCAAAGATAACTTGTGAGTTCCCATGCTTTAGGGAGAATCCCTATTCATGCAAAGTTTGATGTATTGAGAGATTTATGATTTTATTTGATATTCTATCTTGAGAGTGAGCTAGTAGCATGTTCTAGACCCCACCAAGATCTATGATGTAGAGGCATATTTTACACTTATGATTTTGTAATTCCCCTTAAAGAAAACTCTGACTTTGCTTGTTTAAGACTGTGTTCCGCTTTCTACTCTCTTATGACTTGCTTATATTAAGTTTTGTATATTTATGATATGAACGCGAGGCTTAAAATCTACGTAATAGTCTGCATGGTTTGATTGGCAATTATGGTCTTACTCCCATATATGTAGGCTAGATTATGAAAGGTTTTACGATTCTCTCATTCATGGATTTAAACATGCATTACTCATACATTTCTTATTCTTTTCTATTGTTATGATTATGCATATTGCTATTATGTTATGATGTTCCCTGATGCATGACATACTAATGTACTTAGTATATTTCACATACTAATGCACACTCTTTGCCTACATGATCTAAAGATGTAGGGATGGATGGCGATGAGACTATTCATCCATTCCGAGGCTAGAGTTGGACGTCATATAAAAAATAACTAGTGAGTTCGCATACTTCAAGGAGAAGCCCTATTCATGCAAAGTTTGATGTGTTGAGACATTTATGATTGTACTTTATAACCTATCTTGAGACTGAGATAGTAACATGTTCTACACCCCACCAAGATCTATGATGTAGAGGCATGTTTTAGACTTATGATGTTGTAATTCCCCTTAAAGGGAAACTATGACTTTGCTTGTATAAGACTATGTTCCGCTTGTTTACTCTCTTATGACTTGCTTATTTTATGTTATGTATGCTTATGATATGAACAAGAGGGTTGGATGAGGCGTATTTGATTGTCACATTCTCCGTGTCATAACTACGCCCTAGGTTTGGATTATTACAAACATTATATCAGCGCACAAGGTTTGAAAGCATTTTAGGAAGTCCAACATGTTATATCTAGTAGATCCTTTTTCGTAGGTATAAAGTGTGACACATCTATAAGCAAGAGGTGATAAGATATTTAGGAAATCTTCACTTCATTTATGATCTAAGTCGTGCCTTCAAAACTCTTATCCTCTAACATTTTTCCTTTGGAATTTTCTAACAATACCTCCACAACGTGCTCCATTACCTAGGGGAGTCAATGCTAATGAATACCAAGTTCCTCTGGCTCCTCAAGTTCCTTAAGGTCCTCAATCCATTCAAGTGACTAATTAGGAGTTTAAGGCAGCAATCACTGTGTTGGGTTAAGTTATTGCTTTCCCAAAGACTCCTACTCCAGCCTCTAGAGTGAGAGATATTACTGGAATGAATCCTCTAGAGTATCATGGTTCCAAGGTGGATGAGAATGCACAGGAGTTTATTGGTGAAGCCTACAAGATGGTGGAGATAATGGGGGTATCATTCGAGGAGAAAGTTGAGTTGGAAGCTTACCAATTTAAGGGGGTCACTCAAGTTTTGTTCACACAATGGAAGTCTGAAAGAGTTGAAGAAGTTCCTATTGATTAAGAAATGTTTAAGGCCACTTTTCTTGATTGTTTATTTCCTCTTGAGTTAAGGGAAGCTAAAGTGATGGTGTTTATGAATCTAAGGCAAGGTGATATGAGTGTGACAAAGTATGCCCTTAAGTTTACAAAGTTGTCCAAGTATACTCCTTCTTTGGTGTCCGATCCTAGAGCCTGCATGAACAAATTCATATTAAATATGTCTAATTTAGTGAATATGCAATGCAAAACTGCAATGCTCATCAAAGGAATGGATATTTCTTGGCTCATGATTTATGTCGATTAAGTGGAGAGGGAAAAGATCCAAAAGATAAGGATGAGAGAGTCCAAAAGGGCTCATTTTAAGGTTGGATTTTTACATGCTAAGTCCGATGGTATCCATTTCCAACAAGGCCAAGGGTTGTCCAAAGGTGCTAATCAAGGGTTTGCTAAGGATAGGGTGCATACACCTATGGCTCAAGTTTATGGTCCTAAGAGTGGTGGTGTTATTCCTCTTAGGTGTCCCAAGTGTTGGAGGAACCATGTTGGTGATTTCTTGAGAGATACGTGTGCTTGTTTTGGTTGTGGTAAGATGGGATACAAGATCTCCGAGTGTCCTAATATTGCTAACAAAGGTAGAGCAGAGCATCCTCGAGGACAAGTAGTTAAACAGGGAAAGTGAAACAAGGATCCCAAGCTCAAGAATGTGGTCCACTTGTGAACCAATTCTATGCGTTTCATGCTAGGCAAGAGGTTGAGGAGTCTCCCAATGTGGTTACCGGTAGTTGAGAGTCTTTGATCATGATGTGTATTCTTTGCTTGAGCCCGGTGCTAATATATTTTTTGTCACTCCTTACCTTGATGTAAAGTTTGATGTGTCTCCTAAAGATTTGATAGAACCATATCCAGTCTATACACTAATTGGTAAGTCGATCCTAGCCATGAAAATTTATAAACATTGTCCCATGTCGATTTTGCATAGAGTCTTTCCATGTGATCTTGTTGAGCTTGAAAATAACCGATTTTGATGTAATTTCTGGTATAGATTAGTTTCATGCATCTTATGCTTTTATTAATTGTATAACCTATAGGGTCACATTCTAAGTCCCTAATGAGTCCATTCTTGAGTAAAAGGGAACAAATTTGGTATTCAAGGGTAAGTTTAGCTCTTAAGTGAAATCTATGAAAATGATTTCTAATGGGGGAATATATCATTTTGTCTGGGTAAGGGATGTTGAGTCTGAGGTTCCTCCTCTTGATTTTTTTCCTATAGTTAATAAATTCCTCAATATCTTTCCTGACGACTTGTCCAATATTCCTCCTAAAAGGAAATTTAACTTTAGTATTACTCTTCTACCTGATACTCAACTTATATCTATACCTCCATATTGAATGGTCCCAGCGGAATTGAAAGAATTGAAGGAAAACTTAAGGGACTTGCTTGATAGGGGGTTCATAAGGCCTATTGTGTCTCCATGGGGTGCTCCCGTATTATTTGTAAGGAAAAAGAATGGTTCACTTCGGATGTGTGTAGATTATCAGCAATCAAATAAGGTGACTATAAAATATAAGCACCCACTTCTGAGGATTGACGACCTGCTTGATCAACTACAAGGTGAAAATTACTTCTCTCAAATTGATCTTTAGTTCAAGTATCAACAATTGAGGGTGAAGAAGGATGACATTCCAAAGATAGCATTTAAAACTTGGTATGGACATTTTAAATTCTTGGTTATGTCATTTGGAAAAACAAATGCTACCGCAGCTTTCATGGACTTGATTATTAAGATCGTCAAATTATATTTGGATATATTCATGGTTATGTTCATAGATGATATATTGATCTATTTGTAGGATGCAAAGGAGAATGAGGGCCATTTGTAGATTGTGTTGCAAATATTGAGAGGTAGGTATCTTTTTGCCAAGTTTAACAAGTGTGAGTTTTGGCTAAGGGAGGTGGCTTTTCTTGGTCACATTATTGTGGGTGATGGTATTTGAGTTGATCCAAAGAAGATGAAGGCAGTGAAAAATTGGCCTAAACCGTTGTCTTCTTCCAATATTAGGAGCTTTTTAGGCTTGACCAGATATTATAGAAGATTTGTTGAAGGGTTTTATTCCATTGCCTCTCCTTTGACCAAATTGACCCAAAAGAAGGTAAAATTTTAATGGTCTAATGAATATGAGAAAAGTTTTCAAACACTGAAAGATCATCTTACTTCAACCCCTATTTTGTCATTGCCCAAAGGTTCAGATAGTTTTGTTATTTATTGTGATGCCTCATGGGTAGGCTTGGGTTGTATGTTGATGCAACATGGAAATGTCATTGCCTATGCCTCAATTCAATTGAAAGTGCATGATAGGAACTATCTAGCTCATGATATTGAGTTATTGGACGTTGTATTTGCATTGAAGTTTTTGTGATATAATCTTTATAGGGTAAATGTTGACGCATTTACTGACCACAAGAGTTTGCAATATGTGTTTATTCAAAGGAATTTGAATCTAATGAAAAGGAAGTAGTTAGAGCTTCTAAAGAATTACAACATGAGTGTAATGTATCACCATGGAATGGCAAATGTTGTGGTTGATACATTAAGTAGAATGTCTATAGGCAGCATTGCACATGTTGAGGATGAAAATAAAGAGTTAGTCTAAGAAGTGCACCATTTGGCATTCAGATCTGAGGTTAAATGGCTTGAACAATGGTAGTGTACTTGTACAAAATGGGTTAACTTGTCTTTGATAGCAAAGGTTAAAGAAAAATAAGACATGGATCCTACTTTTGTTGAATTGAAGAAGTTGGTGGTTGATAAGAAGGTTAAAGTCTTCTCACAATTGGGATATGGAGTACTTTGTTTCCAAGGGCTGTTGTATGCCCCTAAAGTAGATGGCCTAAGGGAAAAGATACTTGATAAGGCTCACTCTAAGTATTCTATTAATCTGGAATCCACCAAAATATATAGAGATTTTATAGAGGTGTATTGATGGAATGACATGAAGAAATACATAACAAGGTGTGTGATGAGGTGTTTATATTTTCAACAAGTGAAGGAGGAACATCAAAGACCAGGTGGTTTGGCCCAAGACATTGGGATACCTATGTCAAAATGGGAGGAAGTGAGTATGAATTTTATTATGGGTTTGCCAAAGACTCAGAAGCAATTTGACTATATATGGGTGGTTGTGGATAGAATGACAAAAGTAATTCACTTTTTGCCAGTGAAGACTTCCTATGGTGTCAGAGACTATGCTAGGGTCTACATATAATAAATGGAAAGGTTGAGGGTACTATAGTCTATAATATCATATTATGGAGCTTAATTAAGTTCTCATTTTTGAAAGTCCTTCTAAAAGGGCCTTGGTACAAAGGTGAAGTTAAACACCACATTTCATCCTCAAACAGATGGATAAGTTGAAAGAATAATTCAAACCTTAGAAGATATGTGAGAGAATATGTGTTTGATTTCAAAGGTGGTTGGCATGAACACCTACCTCTTATTGAATTTATTTACAATAATAGTTTCTGTTCAAGCATAGAGATGGCACCGTTCGAAGATTTGTATGGTAGATGGTGTAGGTCACCAATGAGATAGTTCAAAGTTAGAGAGATGTCTTTGATTGGACCAAATTTAGTATTTGATGCTATGGAAAAAGTAAAAGTCATAAGGGAAAGGTTGAAGGCTGCCCAAAGTCATCAAAAGTCATATCCTGGTGTTAGAAGAAGAAACCTTGAGTTTGATGCAGATGATTGGGTTTATTTGAATGTTTCACCTATGAAAGGTATAATGTGTTTTGGAAAGAAGGACAAGTTGAGTCCTAGATATGTGGGACCTTATAAGATCTTGAAATGAATTGAGAAAGTAGTTTATGAGCTAAATTTTTCTATGGAGTTAGTTATGGTTCATTTAGTGTTTCATGTATCGACGTTGAGAAAATTTATAGGTGATCCTAATTCCATTGTTCTATTGAAGGATGTGATTATTGAGGAAAATTTCACATATGAGGAAGTACCGGTTGAGATCTTGGATCAACAAGCGAAGAGATTGAGAAATAATGAAGTTGTATCCGTCAAAGTATTATGGAGAAACCAAAAGTTAAGAGTGCCACTTAGGAAGCGGAGGCGGACATGATGAAACAATATCCTTACCTTTTTCCTTCTACTCAAGCCTACAGTACCTAAATACGAACTATTCCTTTAAATTCTTACGAATTTATTTTTCCTTGTCATATTCCATGCATGCATGATCATAAGACTATTTTTCACATGGCATTTAATGCATAAATTTGATAATTTTTTGAAAATGATGTTTAAGTTGCATTTTTGCATTCACAATGGATTGTTGGTTATTTTCTACTCTACTCAAGTTGGTTTTTGTCTCATTCAAGGATGAATGATCCCAAGGAGGAGATATTGTAAAATGTAGTACGTAGAAAAGTGTGGGAAAAGGAAAAGTTGTGGAAAATTTTTGACTGAACTAATATTACGAGCCTATCTATAGCAGATGGATAGAACCACGAGTCATAGACAAGTTTCGTGGTTGAGGTCCAGGAGTCAACAAAATTTTTGCAACATTGAAAGCCATTATATGAAGGACTCTATGAGTCGTTCTTTGGAATATAGGCCATAGATATGATCATGAATGGGACCCTAAAGGATGATAATTTTTTTGAAGTCTGGAAGGTTTTTATGAGTGGGGATTATGGTCCATAAATGGAACTATGGCCCATACTATGTTCTTGTGGTTTGAAGGTGCAACATTTTGTAGCCTATGTTTTGGGACCATGAAAAATACGAATTCCTAGTACAACTTGTAAAAGAAAGTGTGAGTCATGACTAAGTCTCATAACATGAGATTCAAAAACTATTTTCAGGAATCAATTTCAATAGGATGAAACCCCTAAAGTACGAGCTATATTTCAACCTAAAGATTGTAAACATGGCTCGTAGATGGGTCTAGAAAATTTTAAATGAAGGGTCTTTTGGTCATTTTTTATTTGTTTAACTCCTTAATTAGGTTATTTTGACCCTGTTAACAAACTTAATCATCATAGATCTTATAAAACCTACTAAATTTATTCTAACTCATTCATTCTAAAATCACTCTCAAAATCTTCAAATTTTATCTCTCTAGCAAGGACTCCATTGAAACTTAGGGATCCAAGCTTTGGGTCAGGGAATTCAAGGGGTACTTCATCTAGTTTTCTAAGGATCCTCATTTGAGGTATGTAGGTGTAACAACCCGAAAATTTCCTAAACTCCTTATGGTTGATCTTGTAGGATGTTATAATAGTCATGATTGAAATTTGGTAGCCACGGGTTGAGTTTAAGTGGCTGATCGCAAAATGGATCATTTTGGGGCCTAGAGGGTCCGTTTGGACAGTGAGCTTCTCAGAAGCATACCTTTTGGTGTGATTTGAACCATAAGTCCTACGACATATCACATTAACGATATTTGAATTATCTTTGCAACGCAACTTGTCTCACTCGATTTCGAGTTCGTATGAGAAGGTTATGGCCAAAATAGTGGGACTGCCTAAAATTTGGAAGACATTGGAGATAGGGGCCTGTAAACTGCCCAAGGCTTGTGAGACGGACCGTGAGAACTTGAACGGTCCGTCAG
>JBCEWC010006177.1:0-23540 GCA_038996855.1 Solanum aculeatissimum
AGCATCGAGTTTAACTTGGACTCGTACCCACTGAAACATGTGGGACATTGCATCACCTCCGACCCAATTCAAATTACCCCCATTCATAGGAAACATTTAGTCCACCACCTATACCACAAGGCTGCATCAAGTGTCATATAAATAGTACTATCATGTGGATAATACGAGGTGTTACAACGGGACCTTCCACGGGTCGTGAACAACACCATAAATCGTGGAGGTGGTGATAGAGATTGAGTAAGGCAAAAGGTGCAGAATATTTTCAAAGGCAAGGTTCACAGGTTGTGCACCTCACTACGGATCATAGAGCCTACCGTACAAGGATACCTAGTGAAGCATTACCATAAGTCAAGTATCACAGACCCTTTCATGGTCCACGAACCTCATCATGGGCCATGAACTGGGCCATAGTCCATGCGGAGCCATGTTTTCCTATTTTAATTAGGATTGGGTTAAACTTTTTTATAAATAGGTTTTTATTATTTTGAATATATTATTATTTACTGTTGGAAACCTTGAACCTAGAGAGAACTTGTGTTTGGATCATTGAACTTGGGATTATTCAATTTTCATTATCTTTTCTATGATTATGGACTTGTGATTCTTTCAATATCCATTGTAAGTAATTTTACTATGATTCTCTCATCTCTTTGTGGGTTGTTTATGTTGAATATGTATAACTAAACCCACAACTAGGATTGTGGGAACCATGATAACTCAACAAAGTAGGCAACCTTAGGATTGCTTTTCAGGATTGGTTATTGCATGTACTGTGATTTTCTTCATCAAAATTTCTTTCTTAATAGTCGACGCATTAAGATCATGCCTGTATTCATTGTTTCCTCAGGAGGGAGGTAGTGATTTAGGAAAAGAATCTCAAAATAGAAATTTAAAGGTGACAACTTTGTCTAAAGTACTTGAGACCAAGAGGTGATAGTACTTTGGGATTCATAGCGAGGGTTAAAAAAGTGTACATTCTGAGATCAAAAAGTGATGAATTAAATACATCTAAGAAGGACCAAGAGGTGAATTAGATGTTAAACAACTTTCTTGATTTTGCATTCATAATTATGAACGTAATCGTAAACCTAAGTTGTCTATCGAGTTGAAAGTCATGGGGAACACAATCCTAGCGACATTATTTATTGATTACAACTTTAACAGTTAGTAAATTGTTCTACGTTACTATATATTTTCACTCTAAATCCCCCCATTTACTTTATGCATTTTTATTTTTGAGAAGCAGTAATTGCAACTTAAAAAGGTGCTAATAGATATACTTTCACTGTATTTCCTGTGGGATTGACCTCAATTCTAGTTAAGTTCTATATTTGACCAATGCTCACTTTATTTTTCCTTTTGGAGTGTAAATTTTGGCATATCAATTTTTTGTGCCGTTGTCGGGGAATATGACTAAGTAATATTCTATTAGTTGCTACTTTTAGTTTATAATTCTATTTCCTTATTTATTTTATTTTCTTGCTTTTGTTTGTGTAGGGACCAGGTAGTGAATGTCAAACACCTGAATCAAGGGTGACCCATTTCTTCCTTACTATCCAGAGCTCCAAAGATCTATATGAAAGATTAATGCACAAGTGTGTGAAGCCCAGAGACAGAGAGAGTTTGTTGCTAATGTTGACAACAGGGGTAATGATGGCCTGGTTCTGCAAGACCTAAATGATGATTTGCACTTTCCTCTTCCTCCAACTCCTCAAAAGCAATAGATACTAAGGGGAAAAGGTCCAAGGCTAGTAATTGTACCAAAAGATGACGATTTAGATGCTGATGGTGCAAGTGCAACTAGAGCCATTATCCTTCCACTGCTGCCCCGAACATCAAATTCATTACAATAAGTACCATACTTCAGATTCTAAACTTATTTAGTGGAGCAGTAGGGGAGGACCCGAATTAACATTTGATGAATTTTATGGCCACATGCAAGTCATCCGAGATTTCTAGAGTCAGTCAGTCAGGCATTAGACTATCCATTGTCTCTTTCTGGGGAGGCAGTGAAGTGATCAAATGAGCTTCTGTGTGACTCTATTAGGAGTTGGGCTGAATTAAAGAAAATATTTTTAAAGAGATATTTCTCACCATCAAGAAAGATACAAATCAAAGATGAGATCAGTTCCCATAAGAAGTTGCCTACAGAAGCACTACACAAAACATGGGAAAGATTTAGGCAAAAGTTGAAATAATGTCCCAACCATAAACTTACATATGAGCATTTGAAGGAGGTCTTCTATAGGTCCTGCAATTTTGTGACGAAGCCAATCATTGATACAGCTTATGGTAGATCATACATGGTAGGACATTCTAGGATATTATAGTAATATTAGATCAGGTTGAAAAAAACAACAAGACTTGGTATATTAGAGATGGCGTCTGTTCTGGGTTCATGTTTGAGATGTCAGCGAGTAATAACGAAGAGAAGAAAAACGGGATCAGGATATGGCGCATATATGGACTCAGATGGATTTGTTGACCAAGAACTTATTTGGTGGAGGTTTGGATAAGGTCAAAGAAGCAAAAAATGCTGTCAGGTATAATGAACCAGACTTTGACTATGATGAGGAAGCCAAGTTTGCAAATAGTCGGGGGGTCGGGGAGAGGGGTTTAGACTTAAAACTCTGGGAACTAAGGTCAAAACTATCAGCGAGATTACTACAAGGACAGAACTAACAACCGTGAGTAGAGCAATGGGTAGGCTAGAGATAACTATCAAAATGACAGGCTGGAGTTTATGTGCCACCAATGAACAAATATTGGCTTGCCAAATACTCTGGGAACTCAAGGTTAGAGGAGATGATGGATAAGGTGATACAAAAGGTAAAATATACCAAATCTGGGGTTAGAGACATGAGGAGTGATATGTCCAGCCTTATCCAAAAATTTGACTCACATGCCACTTAGATAAAGTATTTAGAGCAGCAGATGAGTCAGTTGTCAGTCGCTGTGAATTAGAGGAAGATAAGGACCCTACCAAGTGACACTATGTAGAACCCATGCAATGATGGTCAATGCATGACAGTAACAATGAGAAGCGAGAAAAATCTTTCTGACCCTATTCTTGTAAGTACAAAGTAACCAAAGGAAGTCATTGCAGGAGATGGTGGTGAACGAGATAGTGTTGTAAAGGAAACTGTTGTGGTCACTTATGATGATGTAGTGTAAAAGACTGAGTGTCCAATTGCTGGGAGTGAGCCTAAGTTTGTTAAAACTGAGGTAGCTCAGACGCTACCACCAATCTAAAGACTACCTCTCCCATTCCTACAGAGGCTAAAGAAGAAAGCTGAGGATGGGAAATTCCAGAAGTTTATATCAATGCTTAAGGAGCTGCCAGTGAATATACCATTGTTGGAAGCATTGGAGTAGATGCCAAGGTATGCGAAGTTTGTGAATGACTTGGTCACTTAGAAGAGTACCATTACTGTCGAGCTAGAGAACAACCTGCACCATGATAGTGCCATTGCTGCCAGGTCACTGGTTGAGAAGAAGGAGGATCCAAGTACCTTTATAATTCCGTGCACAATTGGCGCTATGGATTCTTCTAGAGATTTGTATGATCCGAGGGCCAACAAATCTCATGCCATTGGCCTTTTACAAAAAGTTTGGACTGGGAGCCCCCGAAGCAACTTCGATGAGGATATTGATAGAAAATAAATTAGTGAAATGGCCTATTAGGATCTTATATGATGTATTGGTATATGTGGGTATATTTATTTTTCTCGCTAACTTTGTAATACTTGATTGTCAAGTGGACTTCAAAGTTCCCATCATTCTGGGAAAATCGTTCTTGTCCATAGGTCAGGCCGTGGTTAATGTCAAGCTTGGCAAGCTTACCTTCAGGGAGAACAGTGAGGAAGCCAAGTTCAACATATGTGCTTAAATAAAACGACCAAAGGATGATGTCCATATTTGATAAAGTTGAAGAACGTCCTGAGGTATTGCTTATTGAGGTTGGGCTTGATGTAGAGCCATTAGTTGCAGTCATGATAGATTCGATGGTAAAGAGGGTGTTAAGTATGATGCAGGAGTGCTAGATTTAAAAGGAATGGGGACTCATACCTTTTCTCCTAAGAAGCTAGAATTGGATCTGAAGAACATGCCTATACAATCGGCCAAACTATTTATTGAGGAGCTTCCTACACTTGAACTCAAGGAGTTACTGGGGCACCTGATGTATATATTTTTGGGTGAAAATAACACATTTCTTGTTATAGTTGATGCAGACTTGACTGGAGAACATACCAATGCATTGGTGAGAGTACTGCAACTCTTTAAAAGAGCAATAGTCTGGACCATTGCTAATATCATAGGAATTTCTCCTGGTATCTAAATGTATAAAATCCAATTGGAGAAGAACTGCACTCCTAGTATTGAGAACCAGAGGAGACTGAACGCACCCATGTAAGAAGTGGTGAAGATGGAGATAATTAAATGGTTAGATGCAGGAGTTGTATACCCAATCTCTGATAGTAGCTACGTGAGCCCAATCCAATTTGTCCCTAAGAAGGAGGGGATGACAGTTGTGGGTAATGAAAAAAATATTTTGGTACAACCTGTGATGGGTTGGTGAGTGTGCATAGATTGCCATAAGTTGAACAGGTGAATCCTCAAAGATCACTTCCCAATGCCCTTCATGTACCAAATGTTGGACAGGTTGGCAGGGTGAGGTTGGTATTACTTTCTGGACAACTATTCTTGCTACAACAAGATTTGCATCACCCTTGAAGATCAGAAAAATGACATTCACTTGCCCTTATGGTACCTTCGTATTCAAGCGAATGCCATTTGGGTTGTGTAATGCCTCGACCACATTCCAGCGATGTATGATATCCATATTCTTGGACATGATTGAGGATACATTGTAGGTATTTATGGATGAGTTCTCTATTGTTGGATATTTCTTTGATGATTATTTGTTGAATCTTAGTAGGGCCCCATAACGATATGAATAGGTAAGCCTGGTGTTGAACTGGGAGAAGTACCACTTCATGGTTGGAGAAGGGATAGTGCTTGTCTATAAGATATTTAAACAAGGTATTGAAGTAGACAAGGCTAAAATTGAAGTTATAGAGAAGCTTCCACCACCCATCTCTATGAAGAGCATTCAGAGTTTCCTTGGGCATGTTGGGTTTTAGGGGCGATTTATCAAGGACTTTTCTAAAATTGGACATCAGTTGATTACATGGGTCTTATTGCTCTAAGAGTTTGACTTTGAGGTGATTGACCAAAAGGGCAGTGCGAACTAGGTGGATGATCACCTCTCCATGCTTGAAAATGATTATACAAATATGAAAGAACTTAACATTGATGACTCATTTCTAGATGAATAGGTAGCTTCTACTGTTGATCTTATTTCATGGTATGCTGATTTCGCTAATTAACTTATTTGCAATATTGTGCCTGAAGATCTTACATTCCAGCAAAGAAAGAGATTTTTACATGATATGTGCAGAAAATTTTGGGAAGAGCCTTACCTATAAAGGATGTTCACGGATATTGTGAGTAGGTGTGTGCCGAAAGCAAAGATGCTACATATTTTGGAAGCTTATCACTTTGCACCAGCTGGTGGACACTACAGTAGAGGCTGAACTGCTCAAAAAATGCTACAGTGTGAATACTATTGGTCTACCATCTACAAGGATGTCTATTACTTGGTAAAGGGGTGTGATTAGTGCCAAACACAGTGAAACATATCAAAGCATAAAAAATTGCCTCTAACACCCATCATTGTGGTTGAGTTTTTCGGTGTCTGGGGAATAAATTTAATAGGGTTATTTGTCAGCTCTTATGGTATGAAGTATATCTTGGATGTAGTTGACTACATCTCCAAGTAGGTGGAAGTTGTGGCCTTGCCTGATAATGAGAGCAAAATTATGGTGCTCTTCATAAGAAGAAATATCTTTTCCAGATTTAGGACCCCTGGAGTGATCATCAGTGATGGGGTTCCCACTTCTGCAATAAGATTTTTTGCACTGTATTAGCCAAATATAAGGTACAGTAGCATAGAGTGGCCACCCCATACCATCCACATACCAACGGTAAGGTAGAGGTTTCTAATCGAGAGATCAAGAGAATCTTGGCAAAGTTAGGACCCTTCATGGTTACACAAGTCTTTTTCCCATGGTGTAGTAGAAGTGGAGGCCGAAGATAGGCACAGATTCAAAGTCAATGGCTAGAGAGTAAAACAATACTTTGGTTCCCTAGGTAAAATATGTATGGTGAAGGAATTGCAACTTAACGAAGTCTGAGTTGTCAAGGAAACTACGTCATGCCACAACATTGTATTAGGTTCTTCCTGGGAAGCAATCCATGGATTGTCTTTTATGTTTCCTAGTTAGTTTGTGTTTAGTTTGATTTTTGTTGAAGTTGGCCTATTACATGTTGTTTTCTATGTGGTTGTAGAACTGGATAAGTGGTTGAATGTGCTAAAAAGTTCATATGCAGGTAAGTTCATTTAGACTAGGGTTAGAATAGGAAATATCAATCAAAGAAGGGTACCATGAGAACTTTCACGGCCCGTGGAACCTTATACAAACTGTACAACGGTCCATGGAAGTAAAGTGGCTTGAGTTGTGAGCGAAGGCAAGGTCCATAAACTACTTCATAGACTGTGGACCGTTCCACAGACCGTGAATGGTCTCATGGAACAGGTGAGTATGTTTTTGAATGAAGAATGGTTATACAGATGGTTCAACGGATCGTGGAACTCTCCACAGACCATGAAGCCATCTGTGAATGAGAAGTCGGGCCAACCTAGGTAAGAAATTACCTATTTAAGACCAAAAATCGACCCCTCTTTTATTTTCCCCCTATTTTCCGCCTCTCACTTACAAATCCTCAAATTCTTTCTCCCTAATCATGATTATATGGTCCTTTTCACAATCCATATCATAAATTTCACTTTGGGTCAAGTTTTTAAGTAGTATTTTCATCTTCATCTTGTTCATACTCATGTAAGTCTTAGTTGTTTTTTATTTTAGTTCTAGTCTTATGTTCATATGTATAACCTTCTGTGAAATTATTTTATGGTAGTCTAGAATGTGGAAATTGAATGATGGTTCTTGGTTTGAGTCTCATTGTAAAGGTTTAAGTTCCCATTATTATGAAATTGGTACTACTTTGATGAGTTTTGGGATCTTGGTGATTATTTGCTATAAACCCATGTTAAATTGAGTTTGTGTGTTGATATTGTGTGTTGGTGCAATTTTGTGTAAACTAAAGGGGGTAAAATGGTTGATATTTAGTTAAATATTGGTACTCTATCGTGGCGCTCACCACAGAGCCCTTCATGATCCATGAAATCTTCTTCGAGCCATGAAAGGGTTCCATAAAGGAGCACTTGGTTGTTATGTTATCAAGGGACCTTTCAGGGCACCTTTCACAGACCATGGACTTGTTCACGACCCGTGAAAGGTTTCCATATATGGACGATGAGATGGATATTCTTTTTTGTGGCTAGAGTCTGATCTTGAGATTAAAGACTTGATCGTAAGTTCCCATGCTCTTACAAAAAGCCTTTGATATTTTTCCTTTATGCTGAGACTTTATCACTTTCATACTTTTGATGTATATTTTGAGAGTGAACTATGTGCTAGTACCTACCAAGGTTTATGGTGTAAAGGCATGATTTGGACTATGGATTGATGTATGTTCCCTTAAGGGACACTATGATATTTTATTGCTATACACTTCTGCTTCCTTATTTTATTTTTATTTTTATTTTTATTTTATCTTATGAATATTTATGATATGAACACGAGTCTTGGATGGGATACCTTTGCGTGTCACGTTCGCTATGTTGTGGCTAAGCCCTAGGTCCGAGTCGTGACAAAAGTGATATCAGAGCATAAGGTTTGAAAGTACCTTACGGAGTCCAACATGTCGCGTCAAGTAGAGTCTTGTTCATTAGTGTGAATTGTGTTACATCCATGAATAGGAGGCTATGAGATATTTAATGAAAACTTCACTTCTTTGTATTCTATGTTGTGCTTACAAGGATTCCATATCCTAACACTTTTCCCTTGGTGTTTTCAGAAATGGCTCCATGACGTGCCATATTGGCAAGAGAAAATGATTCCAATGTGAACTAAGTTCCTTTGTCTCCTCAAGATCCACAAGTCGCTTAAGTAGACCAACTGTCTAATGATGAGTTTAGAGCCGTAATCACTATGTTATCTCAAACGATCGCTTCACCAAAGACCCATACTCCAGCTTCAAGAATAAGAGACTTTGGTAGAATGAATCCTCCAAAGTTTCTAGGTTCAACGGTGGATGAGGATCCGCAGTAGTTTGTTGATGAGATCTATAAGGTAGTGGAGATTATGGGAGTGTCATCCGAGGGAATGGCCGAGTTAGCGGCATATCAACATAAGGGAGCGGCCCAAGTTTGGTTCATTCAATGAAAGTACAAAAGGGTTAATGAAGGTGCAATTGATTAGGATGTGTTCAATGCCATTTTCCTTAATTGTTTCTTCCCTCTTGAGCTAAGGGAGGCTAAGGAGATGGAATTCATGAACTTGAAACAAGGCAGTATGAGTGTGAGAGAGTATGTCCTCAAGTTCACCGAATTGTCCAAATTTTCTCCTTCCTTGGAAGCATACTGTAGGGCCTGCATGAACAAATTCACTTTGGATATATCCAGCTTGATGAAGATGGAGTGTAAGGCTTCTACGCTTATTAAGGATATGGATATATCTAGACTTATGACATATTCTAACAAGTGGAGAACGAGAAACTTCAAAAGATAAGTTCAAAGGAGTCCAAGAGGCTTATTATGATGGTGGATTCTCCTATGGTAAGTCCGGTAGTGGAAAAATCCAACAAAGCCAAGGGTCTTCAAAGGGTGCTCCTCAAAGGTTTGACAATGATAAAGGGGCCAATCCTAAGGCTCAAGGTGATGTTGTGAAATGGGGTATTATCCCTCCTAGGTGCCCCAAGTGTGGGACGAACCATTTTGGAGATCGGTTGAGAGGTACTAATTCATGTTTTGGTTGTGGAAAGATATGGAACAAGATTTCCAAATGTCCTAATATTTCTAACAAGGGTAAGGAAGTTCATCCACAAGGTTAAGTAGCTCAAAAAGGGAAAGTGTAACAAAGTGTCCAAGCTCAAAGTGGTGGTCAATGTGGTAATCAATTCTATAATCTACATGCTAGGCAAAAGGTTGATGACTCCCTTAATGTGGTTATTGATATGTTAAAAGTCTTTGATCATGATGTATGTACTTTACTTGAATCCGATGCCAATATGTCCTTTGTTACTCCTTATGTTGCCATAAAGTTTGATGTGCTTTTGAAAGTCTTATTAGAACCTTATTCGGTCTACAATCCTATTGGTTAGTCCATCCTAGACAAGAAAATCTATAAAAATTGTCCCATGTCGATCTTACAAAAAGTCTTCCCAGTAACCTAGTTGAACTTGATATGACTAACTTTGATGTTATTCTTGGTATGGATTGGTTGCATCTTATATGAAAGCTATGAAAATAATTTCCAAAGTTTTTCTATATTATGTTATCCGTGTCATGGATGTTGAGTCTCATGTCCCTACTCTTGATTTGGTCCTCATAGTAAATGAGTTCCATGATGTCTTCCTTGATGACTTACCTTGTATTCCTCCCATAAGGAAAATTGATTTTGGTATTGATCTCTTGCCCGATACCCAACCTATTTCTATACCTCCATATCAATAGCCCAGCGGAATTGAAAAGAATTGAAGGAACCATTAAACGATTTTCTTGATAAAGGGTTCATAAGGCCTATGTATCACCATGGGGTGCTTCTCTATTGTTTCTAAGAAAGAAGGATGGTTCACTTTGAATGTGTATGGACTATAGGCAATTGCATAAAGTAACCGTAAATAATAAGTATCCACTTCTAAGGATCGATGACCTATTTGATCAACTATAAGGATCAAACTACTTTTCTAAGATTGATCTCAGGTTTGAATATCACCAATTAAGGGTGACGAAAGTTGATATTCCAAAGACTATATTTAGAACTTGGTATGACCATTTTGAATTTTTGGTTGTCTTTTGGACTAACAAATGCACCTGTCGCTTTTATGGATTTGATGAACATGATCTTTAAACTATATTTGGATATATTTATGGTAGTGTTCATAGATGATATATTGATGTACTTACAGGATGTAAAGGACCATGAAGACCATTTGAGGATTGTGTGCAAACATTGAGAGATAGACAACTCTTTGCCAAATTTATCAAGTGTGAATTTTGGCTGAGAGAGGTGGTTTTTCTTGGTCACATTATTGATGGTGATGTTTTTAGAGTTGATCCAAAGAAGATGGAGGCAGTAAATAATTGGCCTAAACCATTGTCTTCATTTGATATTAAAAGGTTTTTGGGTTTGGCCGACTATTATAGAAGATTTATTGAAGGATTTTCCTCCATTGCTTCTCTTTTGACAAGGTTAACCTAGAAGAAGGTAAAATTTCAATGGTCTGATGAATATGAAAGGAGTTTTCAATTGTTAAAGGACCGTCTTACTTCGACTCCTACTTTGACATTGCTTGATGGTCCAGATGGTTTTGTTGTGTATTGTGATGCCTCACATATAGCTTTGGGTTGTGTGTTGATGCAACATGGAAAGAGCATTTCCTATGTTTCAAGGCAGTTGAAAGTGCATGAAAAGAACTATCTGACGCATGATCTTGAGTTATTGGTTGTTGTGTTTGCATTGAAAATTTGGCGACACTATCTCTAAAGGGTGCACATTGATATATTCACTGACCATAAGATTTTGTAATACATGTTTAGTCAAAGATATTTGAATCTAATGCAAAGAAGATGGTTGGAGCTTTTGACGAATATTGACTCAAGTGTTATGTAGCACCCAAGTAAGGCTAATGTTGTTGCCTGTGCTTTGAGTAGAGTGGCTATGGGCAGCGTGGCATATGTTGAGAGTGGAAATAAAGAATTGGTCAAAGAATGCACTATTTGTCTTGTTTGGGTGTAAGGTTGAATATCTTAAGCGATGGTGGTATGTTAGTTCCCAATGGGGTGAAATTATCTTTGATGGAGGAAGTTAAAGAAAAAACAAGACATGGACCCTACTTTGGTTGAATTAAATAAATTGGTGGTTGATAAAAAGGTTGAACTCTTCTCACAAGGGGGAGATAGAGGATTGCATACCAAGGGAGATTATGTGTACCGAATATGGATAGACTAAGAGAGAAGATATTTGATGAAGCTCATAATTCCAAGTACTCTATTCAACCGGGATCCATCAAGATGTATAGAGATTTGATAGAAATGTATTGGTAGAATGGCATAAAGAAATACATAGCGAGGTGTGTGACCAAATTGTCAACAAGTGAAAGTAGAACATCAAAAATCAAGTGGTTTGAGTCAAGTTATTGAGATACTGACTAGGAATTGGGACATAGTAAATATGGAATTTATTATGGGTTTACCAAAGAATAGAATGCAATTTGATTCAATATAGGTAGTTGTGGATAGAATGACGAAAAAACCCACTTTTGTCGATAAAGACTTTTTATGGTGCCGAAGATTATACTAAGTTTTATATCCAAGAATTAGTGAAGTTGCATGGGGTACCATTGTCCATCATATCGTATAGAGGTGTTCTATTTACTTCTCATTTTTGGAAGTCATTTAAAAAAGGTCTTGGTACAAAAGTAAAGCTAAGTACCTCATTTCATCCTCAGATGGATGGACAAGCCAAAACGACAATACAAACGTTAGAGGATATGTTCAAAGAAAGTTGGGATGATCACTTACCTCTTATTGAATTTGCCTATAACAACAGTTTTTATTCGAGTATTGATATGGCCCCATTTGAAGCATTATATGGTAGACGGTGTAGATCACCGATATGATGGTTTGAAGTTGGAGAAATGTCCTTAATTGGGCTAAATTTGATAGTTGATGCTATGGAGAAGGTGAAAGCCATAAGGGAATGGTTGAAGGTTGCCCAAAGTTGTCAAAAGTCATATGCCGATGATAAGAGAAAGGATTTAAAGTTTAATGAAGGTGATTAGGTATATTTGAAAGTTTTCTCTATGAAAGGAGTAATGTATTTGGGCAAGAAAGGAAAATTGAGCCCTATATATGTGGAAACCTATGAGATATTAAAGAGAATCAGAAAGGTAGCCTATGAATTAATTTGCCTATGGAGTTAGCTATGGTTCATCCGATGTTTTTATGTTTCAATGCTAAGGAAATACATGGGTGATCCGAATTCTATTATTCTATTGAAATATGTATCTATTGAGGAAGATTTGACTTACGAAGAAATACCTATTGAGATTTTGGACCAGTATTAGAAGAAATTGAGGAATAAGGAGGTTGCATCCATCAAGGTCTTACGGAGAAATCAACAAGTTGAAAGTGCTACTTAGGAGGCTGAGGCAGATATGATGGAACAATACCCTTAACTCTTTCCCTCTATTCAAGACCAAGATACTTAATATGATCTATTCCTTCAAAATTCTCACAAAAGTGTATCCCTTGTTAAGTTACAATATATATGATCATAAAACTATTTTTGAATGATATTTGATGCATAAGTTTGATGATTTTATAAAAATGAGGATTAAGTTGTATTTTTGCATTTATGTTATGATGAGGGGTCAGTTTCTGTTCCATTCAAGCGTAACTTTGTCTCATTCGAGGACAAATAATCTCAAGGGGGAGGTATTGTAATACCCCTCATGTTTATTGGCTTGGGAAACTGAAAGTCCAGAATTTTTGCATATGTTTAAACCTATGGGCCATTCTACGACCCATATATGCAACCATAAGTCATAGGCGCTCTTGTGGAAAGTGTCCAGTGAAATTGGAAAATTGGAGAAATCCTTAAAGTTGACTTACGTTTTATCAGATGAGCCTATATGTTGACCCACAACCCATAAGTGGTCTCATGGGAAGAGGCCCTGAGAAGCCCAAAAATGTCTAAGTTTTGAGTCACTTTAGGAAATGGCCTATGGCCTATAAATTCATCCACATGCCGTGTTGTATAGTCGTGGTCTAGAAACTGCAATTCCAGTAGCTCATCATTTGTGACACCTTAACCCACAAGGCAAAGTACGAGTTATAAGATGATTTATGGCCCGTAGAAGGGGTTTCGTGAACAGCTTTGGGAATTTTTAATCAAGGGTGTTTTCAATATTTCCAATTCATCTAAGTCCTAATCTACGTCATTTTGGCCTTCTTAACTACCTTAACCGACCTAACCAATATAAAGGTCTATTCCTAATTCAATCAAAGCTTTTAATTATCAAGTTTCTCCTAAGGATTCTAAATATTTCTCTCTCTAAAGTCAAGGGTTCCATTGAAGCTAAAGTTTGAAGGTTTGATCAAGATTTTTTAGATTTTTCTCCTCAATTCTAGGGATTCTTCTTGAGGTATGTAGGGCTTCATTCATGGAATATATTAATCCATGAAACCCAATCCAAAACCTTCTTTTATCAAAGTTTTATTATGAATTCTTATGGGCTCTTAAGCTATGATTCCTAATGCATGGTTATGACTTCTACATGATGATTATGGCTAATTATGCATGAATTATAATGAATTACATGATCTATATGATTTTCAAGTAAAAGTATGTGATATCAAAGTATGCATGATTAGGGCTTAATGATTTGATGTGGGTTCCTTTACTAAAGTTCTAAATTGATTTTAATTATATGCTTTATCTATGAATCCTATTCAATTGCATGATTTTGACTAAATTGTACATGGACGCACACTTATTCCAAGTCTCCCATGATGAAGATATGGAATTTCATCATTATGATCTTTACATGTAAAAGCAAATTTTATGGCAATGATGATTTTATGAAAGCTATGGTAATGCTATGATAAAGGGGGTGATGAAAATCCTAATGTTTATGATGACGTTAAGGTGGGAATATCAACCCGCACTATGATTAAAAGCTTTATGAATGGACTATTCTTATGACATGATATTTACATGAAAGCTATGATGACTATTTATGAAAGTATGAAATCATGATTTTAATAAAGGATGAACTATGTTGAAATCTATGTATATATGCATGATTTATGTATTTTTTAAGACATGACTTAGCACCAAGAGGGATTTGGTAGATACCATGGTCCTATAACTTGTTCCATTATAGGAATAATGTTTATGTTTTATGCCTTAAAAATGTGCTATTGGATGTAATTAGCTTATATGATGAACACTCACCGTGCTAGGATAGATCCTAAAGGGTGGGGTGAAATGATGGTTCCAACCATGTTATGATAGAGCCTATAGGGTAAGGATCGAGTTTACCTTGGAAAGTAGACTCCTCTTAGATCGATGCAGAGTGAACATCGGGATTTCATGTAATAGTTCAAATTGTCTTATAAATATTGGTTATGGTATTATTCCCATATATGTATGTTAAGGTTATGAATGGATTTTATGATGTTTCTTCTTATGAATTTTAACTTGCATGCTTATGCATATTGTGTCCTTATCCTATTGGTGGTGATTATGCATATTGATATTAATATGATGTCCTTTGATTCATGGCACACCTACATACTAGTGCATTCTATGTACTAACACATACTTCTTTGGCTACATGATCTAACCAGGTTGGGATGGATGACGAGACATATATTTCTTTTCCTAGCTAGACTCGTATCTTGGGATTGAAGAGTTGTTAGTGAGTTCCCATGCTCTGGGAACATGCCTTTGATGTTTTTTCCTTTATGTTGAGACTTTATCACTTTCATACTTTTGATGTATATCTTAAGGGTGAGCTAGTGAGCTATGTGCTAGTCCCCACCAAGGTTTATGATGTTGAGGCATGATTTGGACTATAGATTGATGTATGTTCCCTTAAGGGACACTATGAAATTTTATTGCTATACACTTTCGCTTGCTTATTTTCTTATGCATTCTTATTTTACCTTATGAATGATTATGATATGAACACGAGGCTTGGATGAGATTCCTTTAGGTGTTACATTCACCCTATTATGGCTAGGCCCTAGATTCGGGTCATGACATATATGCCTCCTTAGATATCTATTTCGTCATGTCCATGCCCCGACCACCAAATATGTTGATAGAAAAATCTAGCCTACCATGGTCTCCAATATTGAACTTGTTGTAATGACCCCTAGCTTAGGATCCTTAAGTGCAAGAAAGTTATGCAGAAAGTGACCTGAAGTCTGGTTTACGAAGGGCACTTATGGGCCGTATGTTAGGTCTTTAAACCCTAACTTCAGGATAGGGAAAAAAGTTCCCAAGTGTGGAGTAACCCACGGACCGAGTGATGGCCCATAGAATGACTTATGGCCCGTAGATAGTTTCGTGAGTAGGGCCCTAGACTTGAAGGAAATTAGAGATTCTTGAAGGGTGACTTACGAGTCATTAGACAACCCGTAGAATGGGATACAGACCGTAATAAGGCCTCATATCTTTGGGTCCAACAAAGTTAATTTTTCAGGATTTTCAAATGTGTCGTCAGATGAAGGGACCTACGGCCCATGGAATGACTTATGCCCCATAATCGGAGTTTCGTATGTCGATTCCAATAATTTTAATAAGGGACATATGGTCATTTACATCAATTTTATTCCTAAACTATGTCATTTTGGAAACACAAGGAGGACCCTATATCAACATTCAAACCTTAATTCCCATTATTCTTCACTCTCAAATTCTCTAAGGAAAAAGAAGCTCTCAAGAATAGGCAAGACAAGGCTAGGGTTTACAAGAATTCTTCCCCAATCTAACAAGTTTGTTTCTCTCCAGTTCTCCCAAGGTATATGAGTTAATTTATGGGTATTCTTCCACCCATAAAGGTTCTTTTTAAGCACTCTATTTTTTCTTTAAGTTCTATTAAGATATCATGCATGTTTAAGTGAACTTCATAATGTTTTAAGCCAATAAATGATATTCATGATATCTTATGATTATTTTATGAAAGATATATGCATGTTTGAACTATTGATGGTAACCACGTGATGGGTTTTTGATGTTAACAAAGTGTGGGCATTATGTTGGTCCTTTAAAAGAGACTTTCTACATGTAACATGTGATTTATGATTGTTCCATTATAAAGATAGGCCCAACTAGTTTTCAAAGTAAAGTCTGCATGATTTAAGATGATAATTAAGGGCATCAAAGATGAGTTTCAAAGTTAAGATCATTAAAGATGTAAGCATGTTGGCATTTGCCTTAAAGATGATTAAGATAGGTCCTAAGATGAAAGGACAATACTCACTTGGTGGTTCGTAAAGTTTGAGCTACTCTTTTGATTTCTACTTATAATTCTAAGTTATTTTTTAAAGATTCAGTGGGATGACTTAGCACCAAATATGACATTGAGATGGGGTTCGGTGAGAGAACCTTAGAAGAAACTCTTTGTCTTACTAACAATGTGCCACCATAGGAGCCCTTGTAGGCTAGGCTAGTGGATCCACTTAGGTCTAATATGTTATTATGATACATGCTAAGTTTACAGAGTTTCACCTGGCAAGTGGTCTCCCCGTTCCAACGTAGGGGGTTATGTTAAATTCCATGTAGTAGCTCATATGGTCTTATATGTTGGTTAAGGTTTTCTCCCACAAGTTTATGTTTTCAAGAAATGTTATTACATGTTTCTTCTCATGCTTTGATTCTTATCCATACCGAACTGTGTACTTATTTCATGCATGAGTTTATGTTAATATTATTCGCTTTATATGAGTTATAATTATAAATGATGGTATTACAACTTCATACATTGCATTGCATCTCACATACTTAGTACATTCAAACGTACTAACATATATTTTTATTGCATGATTTAACAATGTAGGGACAAACATTCCTCCACTGGCTCGCGACTAGTTGTTGATGCTCCCAACTAGTAGTTATTATGGTGAGCCCTTGGTTTGGGACTCTTCCACTTTTCATTCTACCATGTATTTTTATTTTTAGTTGAGATGATGTATTCATTTCCCTTCTGAGGCCTTCACTTTCTACGTTGTTATTTATGGACATCTTCTCTAATTGATGAAAATCGATTATTACCAGTTCCATATGTTTATGTATTAGTGGTATGCTTATGGATGATGAATATTAGTTATTTCCACTTCTTTTTTTATTTGCTTCATTGATAAAAATGTCCAATAGCCCCTTCCTCTTAATTTTCTACAAAAGCTTTTATTCAATGCCTATGAATGCTTTAAATGCTTGAATGTCTTGGATGGGGTGCCTTCAGGTATCTCATTCTCCATGTGACGACTAGGTCCCTAGGTTGGATCATTACAAACTTGGTATCAAAGCATGAGGTTTTAAAAATATTATTTGGATGTCCATGTTACCCCGTAGCATAGAATCTCATTCAAGGTTGTGACGAGCGCCACTATCTTGAGTGAGAGGCTATGAGACGGTTTAGGAAATTCTTCCCTTTTACCTTAATCATGTCATGCCTTACGTTCGAATATGGTTTTTTCCTAACTAACGATGGGATTTTGCTTGTTCTAGATCATGCCACCACGAAGAGCTCCCCATCAATGAGGCACTCTCGAAGAACAAGTCCCTCCACTCTCAGAAGATGAAGGAGTGTCTCACACGGAGTTCTGAGCTACTTTTACCATATTAGCCCAATCAATTGCCAATCAAGCCAACTGGGAAGTAGTCGTCCCTTCTCAAGTGCCTACCCCGACTTCGAGAGTCCGTGACTTCATGTGGATGAACCCGCCAGAATTTCATGGGTCCAAGATGGATGAGGACCCTATTGAGTTTATCGATGAGGCTTATTGGGTTGTGGCAGTAACGGGCATTACTTCAGAGGAGAAAGCTTAGTTAGTGTCCTACCAACTCAAGGGAGTGACTAAGATTTGGTTCGAGCAATTGGCTGATGAGAGTGGTTAAGAAGTTGGTCCTATTGGTTGGGAGGAATTCAAATATGCTTTCCTGGACCAGTTCTTCCCCATTGAGCTTAGGGAGGATAAGGTTCCAGAATTTATCAACTTAAAGTAGGGGCGATAAGTGCGAGGGAGCATGCCTTCAAATTTACCCAATTATCAAAGTATGATCCTTTCATGGTCGCCAATCCGAGGGCTCGAATGAGAAAGTTTATTTCTAGTATTTTAGAGTTGGTCTCCAAATAATGGAAGATGCCCATGTTGGTCAAGGAGATGGACATTTCTCGCTTGATGACTTATGCGGAGTAGATTGGAGAAAAGAAGCTTTGGAAGAAGGCTAGGGAGTCCGAGAGGGCTTTTGTTGATAGTGGGAACTATTCTCACCAAAGAGGTGGTGGCCACAAGTTCCAATATAGACAAGGATCCACAAATACTCCTCCCTAGATGGACAAGGATAAAGGGGTTTCTCTAAAGCCCAAAAGTCCTGCTTTCTCTAAGTGTGAAAGACTCCACAAGGGGGAATGCCTAGCCAGGTCCAATGTTTGTTTCACTTGTGGGAAAACCAACCATTTTGCCAAGGATTGTAGGAGCGGAGGCACAAATCTCTAGGGCCAAAGGGGTCAAGATCAAGGCGCCCAACAGACTAACCGGTTCTATGCACTTCATGTTTGCCAAGAGGTCGAAGAAACTCTAGATGTGGTCACCGGTATATTAAGAGTTTTTTATTATGATGCATATGCACTTTTAGAATCGGGAGTATATTTATCTTTTCTAATCCCATTCCTTGCTAATAAGTTTCTTGCGTGTCCCAAATTTCCTTATGAACCCTATGAGGTAAGTAACCCCGTAGGAGAGTCCATCATAGCTCGAATAGTCTATAAAAATTATCCCATCTCTATTTTGGATAAAGTGGTTCCATGCGATTTAGTTTAGCTTTTGATGGTAGATTTTGATATGATTCTCGAGATGGATTGGTTGCACACTTCTTATGGTTCTATCAATTGTAGAACTCATAGGGTTAAATTCCAATTCCTTAACGAACCAATTCTTGAATGGGAGGGTAGAAACTTTCCATGTAGGGGCCAATTCATTTCCTTTTTAAAATCACATAAATAATTTCCAAGGGCTGTAACTACCACCTAGTAAGAATCAAAGATGTCTCTCTTAAAGTTCCTTCTCTTGAGTTGGTCACTGCCATAAATGAGTTCCTTGCCATTTTTTGGATAAGTTACCAGGTGTTTCTCGTGACAGGGAAATAGAATTTGTCATAGATATCTTACCTTATACTCAGTCTATCTCAATCCCTTCATATAGAATGGCTACCACAGAGTTGAAGGAGTTAAAGGAGCAGTTGAAGGATTTATTGGAGAAGGGTTTTATTAGGCCTAGTCGCTCTCTGTAGGGTGCCTCGGTATTGTTTGTGAGGAAGAATAATGGGTCTCTCCATGTGTGTATTGATTATCAATAACTTAATAAGGTCACCATTAAGAACAAGTATCCCATTTTGAGGATAGATCATTTGTTTGACCAGCTGCAAGGGGCTACATATGTCTCCAAGGTTGACTTGAGATCTATTTATCACCAGTTGAGGGTGAAATAAAGTGATGTTCCTAAGATGGTGTTCCAGACAAGGTATGGTCACTTTGAGTTCATGGTGATATCATTCGGCCTCACTAATGCCTCGATAATTTGTATGGACCTCATGAATACGGTGTTCAAGACTTATCTCGATATATTTGTTGTGGTGTTTATAGATGATATTCTTATCTACTCCCAAGGTGAGGGAGACCATATGGAACACTTGAGGGTAGTGTTGAAACCTTAAGGGAGCAAAGGTTGTATGCAAAAGTTTAACAAATGTGAGTTTTGGCTAGATAATGTTATCTTCTTTAGGCATGTGGTGTCCCGTGATGGTATAAAGGTTGATCCTAAGAAAAGTGAAACAGTGAGAAATTGGCCAAGGCCATTGACTCCTACTAATATGAGGAGTTTCTTGGGACTAGCCAGTTATTATAAAAGGTTTGTACAAGATTTCTCTTCCATTTCATCTCCACTCACTAAGTTGACCCAAAAGAAATCTACGTTTGTTGGAAGGATGAGTGAGAGGAGATTCCAAACATTGAAGGATTGATTGACTTCAACACTAATTTTTTGACATTAGCGAAAGGTAATAATGGGTTTGTCATGTACTGTGATACATCCAGAATTTGGTTGGGTCATGTGCTAATTCAAAATGGAAATGTTATTTCTTATGCTTCAAGATAGTTGAAAGTGCATGACAAGAATTACCCGACTTATGAACTTGAGTTTGCGGAGGTGGTGTTTACCTTAAAGATTTGGCGAATTACTTGTACGGAGTTCATGTGGATGTTTTCATCGACCATAAGAGTTTCCAAGATGTGTTCACCTAGAGGGATGTTAATTTGAGGCAAAGAACATGGTTGGAGTTACTCAAAGACTAGGACATGAGTGTGAAGTACCACCCCAGAAAGGCCAATGTGGTAGCCGACGCCCTTAGTAGAGTTTCCGTGGGAAATGTGTCATAAATTGAAGATGATAGAAAAAGGGATTTCGCTAAAGATGTTCACAGGTTGGATAGGTTGGGAGTTAGGTTGAGTAAAACTGAATATGGTGGTCAATGGTTCTTCATGGGTTCACATCTTCTTTGGTTGATGAAGTTAAGGCTAAGCAAGACTATGATCCCGCCTTGGTTGAGTTGAAACCTTAGTAAGAGATAGAGAGGTAGAGATCTTCTCACAAGTGGGATATAGTGCACTCCAGTATCAAGGAAGGTTATGTGATCCCGATGATGGTGGGTTGAAAAAGTTGATCATGCATGAGGCTCATAATTCTTTCATATTCCATCCACCCCAACACTATAAAGATATATAGAGACTCGGGGGAGATTTATTAGTGGAATGAGATGTAGAAGGACATTTCCCAATTTGTGTCTGAGTGTGCTAATTGCCAATAAGTCAAGGTTAAACATCAGAGACTGGACGACCTAGCTCAAGTGGGAAGAGATCAACATGGATTTTATGGTTGGGTTGCCAAGGACCAAAAAGCATTTTGACTCCATATGGGTGACAGTAGACCGCATGACAAAGGCAACTAACTTCTTACCAGTCAAGACTATATTTAGTGCCGAGGATTATGCCCGCTTATATATTCAAGAATTGGTGAGATTACATGGGATTCCATTATCCATCATATCAAATCGTGGTGTCCAATTCACTTCTCACTTTTGGAGGTCTTTCCAAAGGGGATTTGGCACGAGGGTTAAGTTGGGTACTACTTTTCATCTCAAACTGATGGGCAAGTCAGAGGAACTTTCCAAACCTTCGGGGACATGTTGAAAGCTTGTGTGTTGAAGTTTAAGGGAAGTTATATAGGATGAATAATTTCTATTTATCGAGTTTGCCTACAATAATAACTTCCATGAAAGTATTGGAATGGAATCATTTGAAGCATTGTATGGTAGACAATGTAGGTCACCCATCCGGTGGTTTGCAGTTGGTGAAGTGGCATTAATAGGACTGGACTTTGTAATGAATGCTAAAGAGAAAATTAAAAGCATAAGTGAGAAATTTCAAATTGTCCAAAGTCGACAAAAATCATATTTCAATGTAAGGAGAAGGGAACTTGAGTTCTAAGTTGGTGATTGGGCCTATTTGAAGGTATCTCCAATGAATGATGTAATCCAGTTTGGTAAGAAAGGGAAGTTGAGCCCAAGGTATGTATGGCCATATAAGGTGGTAAGAAGAGTGGGAAAAGTGGCATATGAGTTAGAGCTACCCGACGAGATGCATTTGATTCATTCAATTTTCCATGTGTCGATGTTAAGGAAATTCATAGGTGATTCAAGCTCCATAGGTCTTTTTCATGATGTAAACATTGAAGAAAGTTTAATTTATGAGGAGGTACATGTTGAAATCTTAAACAAGCAAGTGAAGAGGATAAGGAACAAGGAAGTTTCATCCGTCAAGGTGCTATGGAGAAACCAACATGTTGAGGGTCCTACATGGGAAGCAAAAGCAACATAATGAAGCCTTATTCGTATCTATTTCACACTACTCAAGCCTAAGATATTAAGAAATTATTCCTAAAACCTCTAACTCTATGCATTTTAGTTTTCATGATGTATGCATTTATTTTGATGTTTATGGACTGTTTTTAAACATGCTCTAAGTGTAAAATCTGAAAATTTTGTGAAATGATGTTTAGCTGCCAATTTTGCATGTATACTGGGTTGTTAGCTGCTAGTTTACTCCCTAGATCCTTCCTTTAAGTACATTCGGGGAATGTTCCCAAAAGTGAGATATTGTAATGACCCCCTAGCTTAGGATCCTTGAGTGCAAGAAAGTTGTTCAAAAAGTGACCTGAAGTCCCATTTACGAGGGGTAATTACGGCCCATAAGCTGACATATGACCCATGTGTTGGGTATTTAAACATAAACTTTAGTAAGGGAAAAAAGTTCCCATGTGTGGGGTAACCCACGGACCGAGTGACGACCCGTATAATAACTTACAACCCGTAGGTGGTTTTGTGAGTGGGGCCCAAAACTTGAAGAAAATTGGAGGTTTCTAAAGAGTGACTTATGAGTCATCAGATGGCCTTAGGATGGGATACAACCCGTAATAAGGCCTTGTAGATTTGGGTCCAGCAAAGTTATTTTTTAAGATTTTAAGATGTGTCATCAGACAAAGGGACCTACAGTACGTGGAATGACTAATGGCCCATAATCGGGGTTTTGTTAGTTGATTCTGGTAGTTTTAATAAGGGACAATTTGGTCATTTCTATCAACTCTATTCCTAAACTATGTCATTTTGGAAACGAAAAGGGGACCCTATATGTAACGATCCAAATTTTTTTGAACTTTGTAATGGTTAGTCAAGGTTACTGTTAAACTGGTCATGGTTGAATTTTGGTAGCCATGGGTTGAATTCAAGTGTCCAGATTCAAAACGGATCTTTTGGTGAAGTTATGGGGCCGGTTGGGCAGTGTACTTTGAAAGATCATAACTTTTGGTACGGTATGTACTGTGTGGGATAATATATATAAAATTGAAGCTCTTTGAGTTATCTTCACAATGAAACTGATTTTACTCAATTCGAAGTTTGTATGTCAAAGTTATGGCAAAAACAATGGGACTGTACGTAATTGAAAGGACGCTGAGAACGAGGTTTTGGAATGGGGCTAAGGACCGGAACACAGACCGTTTGATGGTCCATGGTCCGTGTGAGTGCCTGTGGGATGATCCAGTAAGTCCCTAGGGTTTGGGGTCCAGTCCATGTACCAAGTAAAGTCCAGTACACAGACCGTGTACTAGTATACGACCACTGTAGCTCCTCCGTGTGGCACTGTTTTCAGTGAATTAGTCTATTTTATTAATGGTTAATTTATAATTTAATTAGATCCTATGCCCCTTTTAGGTTTTCTAAGGTCCCCTAACCCCCCTAAATCAAACCTTAAACCCTTTTCATCCATTCTAACACTCCTAAAGTCTCTCCAAAATTCTCTCAATTCTCCATTGATGAAAGCTTGAAGAAATTTGGGAAAAAAAATTTCTCTTGTAATTCAATTCAATTCTCTTGATCAAACTTAAGGTATGTGGGTTTGATTCATGGATTACCTTCCATCCATGAAGACCCAAGAACCCTACTCTT
>JBCEWC010006178.1:0-23538 GCA_038996855.1 Solanum aculeatissimum
TGTTGGGGATTTGAATGACTATGTGTTATGTGAACTCATGTTATCCCATTCCCGAAAATGTCCCCATAGATTGAATCTCAAGTCCCCAATTCCCTAGAATTTATGTGTTATGTGTTATTTTTTGTGCTTCCAAACCGATGATGAGTGTAATGGTGCTATGGTGGCTTGATCGAGGACTTTCGGGTTCTCCTTCGCCATGTCACATCTAGGCCCCCTATCCGGGTCGTAACAATGATCAAGTTTGGAAATAAAATAAAAATCAAGAAATCCTCACTCAATGTCTATGAAACCTCTATCTCTAAACATCTAGATAGTATCATGACAGGCCATGACTACCCCAATTAAAGAAATAAATAAAATGTACTTGAATGAAAGATAAACTAGCTCCTCCGAACAACAAGGAGGGCTCACCAAATCTGGATGCAAGAAAGCTAGATCTCAACGATGCACCTATTGAAGTCCTCTATCATCTGTATCTACATCATTAACGATGCAGGCCCAAACGGATGTCAGTACATAGAATATATTGGTATGTAAAATAGCTTAAGAAAACAGGGAAAAGAACTCAACTCAACTCAACTCGGAACTCAAATCATCATCTCATGACTCAACTCAATATATATGCAAGTTTTACATAAATCGTGTTTTGAAAATAGACTCAGTGTTATGAAACTCAGTTTAAAACATAATATGCTCAATCAAAGTTTCCTTAGGAGTTTTTATAACTGATATCCAATCCCCAACACCTTTAGTTTGGGGATGCACAACGAAGGCAACATTGTTTCTACGCCCGTCCTAAACTTGCCAAGGTAAAGTACGATCAAACCCCTCTCTCTCTCTCTCTTAGATCCAGAATAAGTGTTCATCTTTTTGGGACATGAGTCACCAGATTTAACTACACGACTATCCTACGCTGGCAACATAGTCTATGGGTTAGAGTAATTATGTACTCGCTCCCATATCGGTGCTCAATACTCCTCCCAAGATTAAATTATGCTAATCACAATGAATAAGACTCATCTTATCGGATTTAGCTCATCTCATCTCAACTCAGTTACTCATTAACTCAACTAATCATGGAAATAAATCATGTATGCCATTAAAACTCAAACTCTGATACATGTATGCCATTAAGACTCTAACTTTGATGGTCATTTGGACTCCATTCAATCATGCTCATCAAATAATACAAGTAAGATGCTCAATGGTAATGCAATTATAATGCAACACGTTCCTCATGCTCAATTATACTCAATCTATTCAACTCAGAAAATCACAATCATGGACTCCATATGATCAAAGTAATAAAAGTCATATAGAATGATGCAATTCAAAGCTCATACTAAGGAATGCAAATCTTATACCTCAAACCTTGTGTAACCAGCAAGTAACTTATTAACTCGTTCATAATTAAGCATGAATACTCAAAATAGTTGTGAATAACTCAAGGAATATAATCATAGGATTTTTCAATACTCAACAATATACATAAACTAACTCAACAACGAAAAAAGAGCACGTGAACGGACTCAGTCCTATGCTTTAGGAAGCCTTACATACCTGGAATTGTGGAGAATGATCAACTCTTCAACGATACTCAAACTCGAATGCAAAACTCTTGCTTTTCCCTTTTATTCGATGCTCTCAAGAATTCCTAAGTGTGAATGAAGGGTAATTAGACCTAGGGTTCTTATATAGCACTTAAACTAAGTCCAAAATGTCGAAGGTTCTAACTAAAAGGGCTAGGAAAAAACAAGAATTCCCCTCTTAAAACTGCTGAGTGGACCTATAAAACCCCATCTACGGGCTATAAGTGGCCCTTCGTAGATGAAAAGGCCCAAAAAACAAGCTACTTGAATCGAACCTTGAAACTATGAAACCTCTTTCTACGGGTTGTACTTTGGTTTATGGGTCATCTGATCACTCATGACTCAGGGTTCAAATATCTTAGTTTTCTGAGTCATTATGCTACGAAGAAGACTTACGGGCCATAACATAGATTACGAGTCGTCTGATAACTCGTAACTCATTATCCAAAAAGTTGACTTTTAAATATCAACCCACGAAACCTATTCCATGGGCCATAGAATGATGTAGGGTCCGTATGTCATATTATACATAGGCTTCGGACTTAGAAAAATTTCACCAAGTCATAGAGGTAACCAACAAGGCCTCATCTATGGGTCGTAGATGTAATGATTTGTTAGGTCATTTTGAGAACAAGTCCACACTCTTTCATAAAAGATCCTTTTCGTAAATTTATTCTGAAAAATTTGGACTGTTCAGTACTTACGATTATTTAGTTGACAGTTAATTTTAGATAATTAATAGATTAAATTGATAATTTATTTAATATCCTATATCACTTGGCCCAGAACTATTAAAATAAAATTAGTAAAATTTATTAATTTTAATACTTAATTATATATATTTTTTAAAATAATTAAAAAAGAGAAGAAGAAGAAGAAGAAAAAATTAAATAAAGAAAAATAAAAGAAAATAAAATAACTAAATATAAAGGGTTGTTGTAGTAGCCCTGTGAAAGGAAAAGAGACAATAGAAAAGAAAAGAAAAGAGGCGCACAGAAGAGGAACGACAACGAGAAAGCGCAGAAAAAAAAGATGCGGGGAAGAAAAAAAGGAGAGAAAAATTATGATTTTCATCTCTGAGCGTTAAGGTAATTATTCTCATACTTTCTATTAAATTTTCATGAAATTATGAATAGATTTTTAGAGTAGAAACGTGTACAGTTTATGAAAATACCACCTATAAGTTTATTTATTATGGGTAAACATATTTTGAAAGAAATTGTTAGATTCGAATTCGAGGGCTTGGGGTGACTTTTTTACCCGATTTGAGTCGAAAATAAATATAGCAATATGGGTGTCATTAGATTTTTATTCTTATGCAGATTATGTATTTGAATAGATTTTGACCATCCAGAAGAATTATGAAAGGCTCAAGTTTCGGAGCGATTATTCAGTTAATTGAGGCAAGTGAATTTTTTGACTCTTGTTAAGTATATAGATACGTGTGTTTTCCTTCTTGTTTGTGTTTAAAGTAATGAGACTTGGTGATAAATTAACTAGTCCTTGTCGAATAACCTTGATGATGAAAAAGGGATAATAAAAGGCAACTTGTTTATATATTGATATGTGATATGTCGAGAATGATTTGAAAGATTTATTGATTTATTGTTGATGTTGTATCATGATTGTGTGCTTGTAAATTGTGCATTGTTTGAAAAATTAGTATCTCCTTATTATCTATATGAACATGTCTAATTGCATTTATTCTAAGTCAAGATTTTGACAAAGGTTATGTGAATTGGAGAAAAATAAGGAACTAAAGAGGATGTACCATTTCAAGGGTCTTGTTGCACGCAGCGACAAATACTATGATTCAAGGGTCGTGTCACACGCTGCGACAGATACTATGATTTGAGGGTCGTGTCGCATGCTGCGACAGATACTATGATTCGAGGGTCATGTCGCACGCTGCGGCGGATACTATGATTTGAGGGTCGAGTTGCACGCCTCGATAGATACTATAATCTGAGGAGCGCACGCCGTGACAGATACTATGATTCGAGGGTTGTGTCACACGCCGCGATGGATGCATGGACTAGAAGTCCCCCATGGGTCTTGTACTGAGAGATAGCGGGTGTGTATCACTAGGTCAAACATGCATCATTATGCTTGATATTGCATTGCATTGCATTACAGATCTTTATCATTTATAAACTTATGAGTGTCTATTTATGAAACTTGTGATGAATGAGCTTGATCCTTATGTTGTTGATCTATAAATATTGGTGTGAATATTGAACTATATGGTATGTACCTTGTGAATTGTTAGGTTGGGATGATTTTTATGCAGGTTGTAGTTGTGGAGGTTTGGTTGGAGAGTTAGGAGTACCTGTATTAGTTGTAGTAAAGACAATCTTTTTTATTTTTTTTCGTTTTGTTTTCTTTCAATATGATGAGTTTTTTCTTCTTGAATTGTCCTTTTGCGAAACTAAAATTCACTGGACTCGCCGCTTTACATATCCCCTCACCTCTTTCATCATCTCCACCTCTTCCATTTCAATCCATATTTTTTCTTCTTCTTGGAGTGATGCAGAAAAATTGTGAAACTACAAAGAAATGCCAGCTTTTGAGTTTTGTGTTTTAATGTATTATATCATCATTAAATTTTATTTTTTGTGAAATTATATCATGGATATTATTGTTGTTATTATCATATTCTTATAATTATCAGTTTTATCGTACGTGTGTCGCACATATATGCCGAGTCAAAAATGCATATTATCATTAAATAGCAATACTATTTAAGCATATTTTTTAAAAAAACTAATTTTTACATGAAAGAGTATAGTGGACTCTTATGTATGTCAAGTCAGAAAATTCATATGATTGTAAAGAAGTGAAATTTCAAATGCTGACCTTGATTTGCAACTTTACTTTCCTGTTAATTCATTTTTCGTTGTTGGATCAATTTATGATTTCGTCTGTTTTAATTACTTTTTCAGTTATGTTGATAGTATTTACATCCTCAATCCAAGAATCATAGAATATATCATCATTTCTGAGGCACAAGGGGTAAGAAAGTGGCCTAATTTAGTTAATTATGGCTTTGGTTTTGATTCTGTTAGGTTCAAATATAAAGTGATTAGAATTTACCGAGAGGAAATTTGTAACCATAGTAATTGTTCTCCTTATTATAAGTCTGAAGCTCAAGTTTACACAATTGGTATTGGAGAAATAGAGTAGGACATGTCATGTTCTGTTTTGGATGCAGGGTATATGGGTTAATCTCTATCAAATGCTTCACTGGTTGGTTTCTGATGCAAATCGCAGTAATCTACATGATAAGAATTAGGGAATGATGTTGTCTCCCTCCTAGGTTTCATCATTTCACATGATAAAGTTTAATTCATACATGTTTTATTGTTTAATCCATCTAGATTATGAAAAATATGTTATTATCAATGAATTTACTCATTACTATTTTTTTACAGGAGAAGTATCAAGAAATATTACAAAATCAGGCATAATCTCAATCTAGTATCGATCAGTTTCAAGCATTTTACCAAGCTATGGGAGGTGAAAAAAATATATGATCTTGGATCTCAAGCAAAATTATTTTATGGTCCAAATCTTCGTGCCTCTTCTGGATCTAATGCTTCAGTCTCAACACCATCTTTGAATGCACAGAAGTACCAATAGATATGGATGAGTTTGTGAAGAAACTAATTCCCTCACTGACTAATCACATGCTTCCTATACTTGTTGAGCGGGTACGTGAATTGATTTCTTCACCCTCATCTCAGTTAGACACTCCTATCAAGCAGCTATTATCTATGGCACCTCCAGTTCCTATTGCTCCTGCTCCTCCTACTGCTAATATTGTTGAGGTTCATGCACTGATTTCTGAGAATGATTGTAATTCTCCAGTCTCTCATTAGTTACTTTTGCTCTCAAAACATTGTCGTTGTTGCAAATGCTTTTAGATTTTTTTCTTAAGTATTATCGTGGAGGATTCTTTGAACATGATTATGCAATTTGTATTTTGCTATGAATTTGAGACTTTGTAGAAAGTTAATTATATGAATTAAGTAACTTTTGTGACTTTATAATATATGTTTGAATGGATAAATTCAACGTGTGTGTGTGTAAATTGCGACAGATTTGTGAGAAATTATTTTAATTGTAAAAAAAGTAGAAATGTATCAACAGATGTGTTGACGAAATTAACGACAAAATATTTGATCGTCAACAAGATCTGACGACAAAATAACTTATAAAATTAGTGACAAAAATCACTAATCCAATGACAATATTTTTTGTCGCTAATTTTGTCAACAAAATATGATTTATCGTAAATCCGTCGCTAAACCAGCGATGGATTCCCTTTTTTGTCACTAAATGGTTACCTACGCGCGTAATACCGATGGATGATATTTTGTCGTTAATCCGTCGGTAAACTAAAATAGCGACGAAATATATTATTTTGCAATGGATTTTGTCTGTCGCTAAATGTTGTTTTTTTGTTGTGGTAATTCTGGGGGATTAGCTCTTATCTCTCCTATGTTACATCTTTTTGTTGTTTTTATTTATTTCAGGAATTAAGTATAGCTGAGAATGGTTCATTATTATTTAGTATCTACACACTGGAGAAGATTACAATTATCTGATAATACTGAATTAGAAAATCATGGGGAACACATCACCCTAGTTAGCTCTTCTATTGATTTCATAGCACTTGTATTAGTCTAGGTTTATTTTGTAGTTACACCTCCCCCCCCCCTCTTTCTGAAGATAAGTAGGTTAATTACCCCTCTTTGCAATTGAACTATGCTGGAGCCTATCATATTCCTTGTGGGATTCAACCCTAACCTTGATTAGGTTATTTACTTGACATACAACCGCTTTAACCTTCAAAAGAGGTGTCGCTTGAGTGATATCAGTGAGCCCGATTCTACCTAAGCTAGCTTCCATCTATACAGACCAAGCTTCCTGGATATTTGAGAAGTAGCAACTTGTCTATTTTGGCAGACTCTCGGAGTCCCTTTCCATTTATATTATGTTCTATTTAAGGACTGAAACTCAGACTTGTATTTATTTTCTATTTTATTCGATACTAGAAGCTTGTATATGTGACACTAGTCTTTGGATGATTTTATAGACTTGATATGCTAGTGATTGTCCTTTATTTAGACTTATCTCTTCCGCTTTAGTTTATTTGGTTTTGGCTTACTTGTCTTGGTGGGTTAGGCAGTGTCATTACGCTCATTTTTGGATCATGAAAACAGGCTCCTCTGTTGGATCATCGTGGGAGCTACTAACCTAACACGTGTTAACAATCTTCAGATAGAAGAGTGGAAGAGGTTAAGTACCAATTGAGATCACTAGACACCATTTGGAATCAAGTTAAATAACAAAAAGAGGAAAAGGTGTAAGAGATTTCCTAAAGCCTTGTTACCTCTACAAGAAAAGTACACGTCGTCATATCATTTTGCAAAACTCTATTAGACTCTTTTTGGTACAACAAGATCAACGAACTTAGTGATCTAATACCAACTTTTATGATGATCCTAACCCACTGCGATTGACAGCCACACTAACTCTCTGGTGGGAGAATCATTACTATAACCCAACTAAGCAAAACTAACAAAAGATAAGTAATTAAAGATGTGAAAACATGCATATATTGCAATCAAGTTGAGTTCCCATAAACTCAAATACAATAATCTAAAATAATGCTGAAACAACCCTCTCAAGAACCTTAAAATCATTACACCAAAAATTTATCTAAGAGTTCAAAGCTTGCGGATGCAACCCCATTTTTAAGTCCAGAGGAAGTGAACTGAGAAGTTAGAAGAATCCATGGTAGCCTGGAAGAGTTGACTCGCCCTTAAATTTTGAATCAATAATTTTCTAACTGAGGTCTGTCAATAACCACTTGAAAATGCCTTGTACTCAACAAAGAAAGAGCAACTACAGTATCAGTAAACATATCAATAGTATACTGGTAGGATCACACGTCTATTTCAGTATGCGAAATCGACACAAGTAATCACAACATGGTAAATCACACACATATAGAGAGAGAGTAACAACTACAGTTTATGCTCAATATACCAATTCCACAATGTCAAATTTCAAATGCATCAGTCTACGATGGTCCTCTCATGGGACCTACACTTAAACAGTTAGCGTATCAGAACATGACACCCGATCTAATAATGTGTTGGAATGTAACACCGAATTCAATAATATGTTGGAACATGATATCTGACCCAATAATATGCCAAAATGTGACATACGATCCAATAATGTATCGAAATGTTACACCCAATCTACAATAACAACCACAATGATATTGTACAACTTGCACAACAAGTAACCGGTTCATTGCATGCAATTTGATCATAGGTAGTCATTTTATTAGGTTTCATCATTTCCTATTTAAATACATGAAGGTACTACTAACGATGTAGTTAGCAAGCATATATAACACAAGTGAAATTCAAACCATCACCTACCTCGAAACAAGCCTTGAAAATCTTTATAGAATTATAATTTTTTCTTTTTCCAATGCCTTGGAGAATTACAAAGAATCAACGAACAATGGCCTAAAAATATCCAGATTATATCAAAATTCTAACCCTTGGCCACTTTCATGATCATCTCCTCCAACTAGGACTTTTTCCACCATTATTTCAGGGTAAACCTTCTCCTCAAAGATTTCTCCAAGATTCTAAGGTCTAGGATCTGATTATAAGTTAGAGGAATGATTAACTTATTTTTGACGAAGAAGTAGGTTGAAAACTGAAAAGAACATTCTGTAGGTTGCTTATAGTCTCTTAAGAACGAACTAGGAGAAATAAAAATGACTTTAGGACTTTTTTGACTTAAACTCACGACTGTCCCACCATGGCGGGTTGCATGGAGAAAGAAATTTGAGATTTGCATCCCAAATCTCCATTTCACAACACACCCTCAAATCATGACGTTCTAAAATTAACTCTTCACCGAAATTAATTTTGAGAGCTACTCATCCGAGTTTGATTCCATAAAGCCGTACATACTCCTTATTGTCTTGGCAATAAACTCAAAAGATCTAACTCATAATCCAAATCCCAAACCATTATCGAATTACCCCATACGTTATCTGAATCATATTTCATCCAAATTTGACCTAAACCCAAATTTTCCAAATTGCTACTAAAGAGTTTTCTGGCTCAAACTCTTTTCCGATTGATCTATCTGTATTAATGGGGACATGTTATAATTAACATCGAATTATTCATTTTCACGTTCTCATGCAAAAAGTTTTGACAAGTGGGGTAGGGTGAAAAGAAAAAGTGAATTAAAGGGCAACACGCAATAGAATGAATGCATGCATGTCCATTAAAATTAGTTTTATCACATGTGCATACGTGGATTCCAATAACAAAAACTTACACGAGTTCGGCAAATAGACAACAATCTTGCTAGTTTGGCTTATTAGATAAGTTAATTCTCAAATAAAATAAATGTGAAATTAATAAGCATATAAAGAAATATTGATAATATAAATATTCATTTAATTATTCGTCTGAATATTCACTTTTAGTAATTATTTATTATTTTACTATAGATAAGAGGGGGTCGGAGGTGAAGCAGGCACCTCTCCGTGGACATGTTTGCTTCATCTGAAATTCTCTCTTATGAGAATTTAAATAATTTTTTTGATTTTATTTTAATGTTATTAGTATATAATTTTTTTGAAATTATAGAACCCATTTTAATTATAATCTTTAGTTTTAAATTTATATACTTTAACTATAGTTTCGTTATTTTGAGTGACAGTAATATTAGTGTATTTTTAGTAAAAAATCAGCAATCAATGACAAAAAAATATTAAGAATTCATATACTTTAACTATAACTTCATTATTTTGAGTGTCAGTAATATTTGTGTATTTTTTATAGGATATAAAATATTTAAAATAAGACATACAAATTAAAATGATAAAATCATAAAAAAAATTGCAGTTATATCCTCAAGCTGCTCAAGCAGGCATGTCGACCTACTGCTTGCTTGTGAAGTTTAACTGCCTCTGGACGTGCCTGCTTCATCCCAAACTCCCTCCTATGAGAATTTAAATAACTATTTTTTTATTCTATTTTAATGTATAATGTATAATTTTTTTGAAATTATGAAACCCGCTTTAATTATAATCTTTAGTTTTAAATTCATATATATTTTAACTATAGCTTCATTATTTCGAATATCGGTAATATTTGTATATTTTTATTGAAAAATCAACAATCAATAACAAAAAAAAATATATTAAGAATTCATATGCTTTAACTATAACTTTGTTATTTCGAGTGTAATATTTGTGTATTTTTGATAGGATATAAATATTTAAAATAAGACAAATAAATTAAAATGGTAAAATCATCGAAGAATTACATATATACCTTCAAGTTGCTCAAACAGACATGTGGACGTGCTGCCTGCTTGAGCAGCTTAACTTTCTATTATAGTAGAATATATCCACTTGATTCATTTTTTAAAAATATATTATCCAACTCATTTAAAACCATTTTGGTAGGCTCCATACAAAAAAGGTGCACAATTTCCTAAAAAGTATAATACAAAAGGATCATAAGTGATAAGACTAGATAATTAAGTTTGTTTAAAACAAGTTATTACTATTACTTCTTTTCACCTCTTTTAGCACTTGTCTTATTTGAACCCTTTTGTCAATAATATCATGTCATTAATATTTAAGACTATATATACTTCGATTATCACAACACAATATTACTCCATTTCATTTCATTTCATGCAACCTTAGATACATATCATCAATTATTCAAGAACTAATGGCTAGAACATCTAGGTTTTTGTTATGTTTCATTCTTATCTTGCTTTCATATTGTGTAAGGTTAGAAAGTCGTCCTCTCTGGACATTTTCACCAAGGAAGAGGAGCACACTTATGGAGAGTGCTCAAGAAATTTTTAGGGAAAGATTACAAAGAAAAGATGCATTCAAGTATCACATTAATCGGCTTAGTCCTGGCGGACCTGATCCACAACATCACTAGGGCACAACGGGTTTAATCTTTAGGTTGTTAAGTTTAGCTCATTACACTTTTGATCAAATTATATGTTAAAATCTTTTGTTTTTTAATTTTGAATGATTCACATATGTAACATGTACTTGTGTTGAAAATTTTGGGATTAAGTCAGACAAATGGGTCCCTAGGTTCGGAGGATGATTTATGACTTGGTCGAATATTTAGCATGGATCTCGAGGTGCTCAAGAGTGATTTGGATCATTAGTTAGGTTTCTAGTTTGTTTGAAAATTTTGAATTGACCATGGTCAACATCTGATTAAAACGATCTCGTATTAATGATTTGACTACTTCAATATACTCAGAGCATATTTTATCATTAGTTTGTATATGTGTTTATAGGGTCTCGAATGAATTCCAGGTGCTTATTCGAAGATTAGTTATACTGACGTTGTTGAGCATAAACGATACCACATCAAGCAAATGAGCTTCAAATTGTTTTTGGTTGAATCAATAGATCTGTATCATTAGTTTGAAATCATTAATTACAAGAAAAATTATCAAATTCTGAGTTTACCTGAGAGAGTTATGACTTTTTTTATGAAATATATATATATATTAAAATCTTTTTGGTGTCAGGTGGCCTTCGTAGTCACATTCTGAGTTTGTACTCATTATTCAAAATTGATAATATCAATTCATGGGATGAAATTAGGTGATTTTCTAGATTTTGAACCTTTGGGCTAGGTTCTCTTGAGACTCATGCCGACTTGACCGTTAATTTTTGGACCTGAAATAAAAGCATTACTATTACTACTATTAATAAAAGTGAAGAAGCAGATACGTCATGGTCGACATGGCTACTTCATCTGCTTGCTTAAGCAGGCAACTTATTAATCTGCCAACTTTAGGTACTTGATTTTTTTTTAAAATAAAAAAATTCAATTGATTATTGAAATTAATCTATTGATGTCATATAAAATAGGACAGACGAAATAACATGTATTATTTAATTAGAAAACTACGTAAAAAGTATCATGAATCTAGATAAGTATAAAAAATACAATAAATCATGATATTTGACAACTTCAAATTTTTTAAAAACAAATACAAAATTTAATTGATTATTGAAATTAATCTATCGACGTCAAATAAAAGGGGACAAAAGAAATAACATGTATTATTTAATTAGAAAATTATGTAAAAATTACCATAAACCTAGATGATTTATGAAAATTAAATAAAAAATACTATAAATCCCAAGAATTAACAACTTAAAATATTTAAAAGATCTTTCTAAGGTTCCGGGCCAAGGAGGTATCGAATTTGAATTCTGACGATTCCATTGAGTTTAGAATGTTGTTTCTGGTAGGATTCCATGTTTGGTTTGTATTCACAGGGTTCCGAACGAATCCTGAGGGTCCATTTCATGCTTTTTCTAAGCTGAGTTTTGCTAGTTTTTTAGCTGTCTCTAATGCAGCCCCATTTTTTGTGTTTGCGGGCAGGGACCCGCATTCGCAGAGGTTTGGGCTACTGTACCCTTCGAGTTCATGGACCCTACATTTGCGTTCACTGAGTTGCTTACTTTGGACCTCCAAATTCGCGGAGGATTAGGGCATGTGCTACTTCGCGTTCGCAGCTTACTCTCTGTGTTCGCAGAGTATATTAAATACCTGAACAGTGATGATTTTTTAAGTGATAGGTTTATTATTTTTTCTCTATTTTTAAACTTTCAAGCTTCGTTTTAGAGAGGATCTTCAAGGTTTTTGAAGGGAAATCTATAGGGTAACTATTTTCTAACCTATTTCTTCAATTTTCATTGATTAAATTGTGATTTTAACTTATAATTTGGGGTTTTAATTGTGAAATTCAGAGATTTTTTGGACTTTGATTTCTAACACTAAATTGGTCATTTCTACCTTATTTTAACTCTATTTTCGAAATGATTTTCACCATTGAAGTCCTTATCACTTGGGAAATATTTGCATGTATTAAATTTTAGCTTTCGATTACTTTTTTTGGCATAAAAGTTTTAACCATTTTGCCCTTTTCAACCAAATTGATTTATTTTAGTGTCATTAGATTCGTTACGTGACTTTGATGCTATATTTGATTAGATTGTGATGTTTCAGGTGCCAATTTGAGGGGAAAAGCTATGGTTATTGTTTGATTTGGGTACTAGTTGAGACAAGTGGAATCCTAAATCTTGTTAATCCTACTTGAACATGATAATTCCTTTGTTTATGGCTTAGAATGATTGATTACTTGTTGTTGATTAAGTTTACTTGATAAAATTGTGAGAACTTGGTAAAATCATAAATTTCATCTATGACTTGAAAGTGAAATAATGAGATTGATACTTGTAGACTTGTGTTTCGATATTGAGAATCCCTTATGATACCAGAATGTGAATTATGATCGTGTTAGGTTAGCATATTGTTGGAAATGGAAATATGGTTATTGAGTTTCACTTGTGAGTTAGAAAATTGATTACAGGCTTGAAGCGGTCTCGTCATTATGACTTATTGTTATGATATTTGACTTGAGATGATGAATTTAATATGAAGTGGACTTTTTCTTGCACTCACCATTATTGCATATATGTTCTTGATATGTGTGTGTGTGTGTGTGTTCTTGATGTATGTTGTGACTGAGTACCACTGATGAAACACTGATAAGAAATGGGGGATGGACCACATGAGACATGACATGTAATACAAATAAGAAATAGGGGATGGGCCACACGAGTTGTGGCATATGACATTGACTATAATATATATATATATATATATATATATAGGGGTTGGGCCTCACGCTTTAGGGCAGCTATATGGATAGATATGTTTTCCATGGGTTTCAGGTTAATTATATTAGTGGATGTGTATTGTAGGACAAACATACATCACGATACTTGACATGCATTACATCATTTCATTTCATTTCATTACATATCATATCATTCTACTATGTGCTCTTATCTTGTTTCAAATATTAGAAATGCATTTATGAGATGATTATGCGTGTATGGTATCTGTTGAGCATCTGAACCATCTAATTTTATATATTTGTTGTATGATTGAGCGGTATATTGAAATGTTGTTGCGGTATCTAAACTATACCTTGTGATATCTATTGATATTAAATGATATATAGATGTATATGTACATTATTGTTGCTGGGATATTTTTTAAGTGCAGGTGTGTAGTTCGGCGGTATATGATTAGTGTGGTTGGAGTATTTTATTTTGTATGTTTTACTTGTTGTTTAGAACCTCTTGTTGAGTGTCTATTGCTTTTTGTACTCACCTTTGTTTCTACACGTATGTGTAGGTTGTGAGTCCAGTTTTTACCTAAGTTAGCTTCTATCTATACAGACCAAGCTTTCTAGATATTTGAGAGATAACAACTTGTCTATTTTGGTAGACTCTCGAAGCCCCTTTCTATTTATCTTATATTCTATTTTAGGATTGAGACTCAGACTTGTATTTACTTTCTATTGTATTCGATACTAGAGGCTTTGTCACACCCCGGGAGGGTACCCTTGGCGTTGACGGCACTTGAAGAACCATTATTGATCCTCTAAGAGAACCACTTTGACTCATCGTCACATCTTACACAATAGCGGAAGAATACTCTAAAAAAGACATCAAATAGATAAATAAACTTTTTAAAAAATAATTTTCAATGGTCAAGTTTTGAAAAATATAAACAATCACTCTCTACTCAATGTCTATGAAACCTCTAATCCAATCTACAAGGTGCCAAGACAAGCGTCGAGCTACCTCAAATAAATAAAACAAATACTACTCACTAAAGATAAAAGAAAGGGCTCCTCTGAAAGCAAGGAGGCTCACCAAGTCTAAAATGGAGACTGGTCTTCAATGATGCATTTGTTGACGACCTCTAATACCTGTCTCTGCATCATAAAACAATTCAATCCAAATGGAGGTCAGTACATTGAATATACTGGTATGTAAAATAGTTGGAAAGGAAAGGACATACTCAAAGATACTCAACTTAAGATCAACTCAACTCAACTCAGTAAAACATGTAAGTTTAAGAACGTAGTCATGATTAGAAAAGAACCTCAATAATATGCAACTCAATCAACGTAGTTATGAAAAACTTAGGGAGCTTCTCTAACCGATATACTCTCCACCCCACCAAAATTGGTGATGTACAACGAAGGTGAGGTCGTTGTCACGCCTGTCCATTACTTGCCAAGGTAAGGATGTCACTCTACCTCATGGATCCATCATCCCCATCCATTGTTTTGGGACAAGAGTTGCCAGAGTTAACTGCACAACTATCCTACGTTGGCGGCGTAGTTATGGGGTTTGAGTCACTCTTACTCTATCCAACTCGCTACTCAATACTATTCCCAAAATATTCTCTTTAAAACTTATTCAAACACATCTCAAATATCATCATCATCATCTTTCATCAATAAAAATTATTTTCATCCTTATCAAATATTTACTCAAAACATCATGTAAACTCAATATTTAATTTCATCAAAACTCATTAAAACATACATCATCTCATCAAAACTCTTTCTCAAATCATTATTTAAGCTCAAACTCAAAACTCATGTTCATACAAACTCAGTAAAATATGTTTAATTTAGTTCAAATTCATCTTTGTTCAACACATAACAATGACCCTCAATCTCAATTTGAAATAATGCATAAAATCAAGTACAACTCTCAATTAGGGTTCATGTGAATGAAGACATGAAAATGCATTCTAATCAAATACCCAACTCATGAACATCATCAATATATTTATATGTACAAAGAACTCAATAGGACAATAAACAACTCGAGGAAATCAATTTAGGAATTATGGTAAAACTTTACTCAAACTCAAGTATAAGAAATCAACATGTGGGGCACGTGGATGAACTTAATCCAACGCTATGAGTAGCCCTACATACTTGAAAATTTATATTTTTAGAGAACTTTGAAGGACACACTTGATTCTCTTGAAACCCTGGATTTTCCCTTCTTGGAACCTTGTTTAAAGTCTTGAAATATGTTTGGAATGTAAATAGACTTATTAGTTATGTTTAGGGACTTCAATAGATGTAAGATTTGGTGAAGTTCCTACTGTTATTGTATCCTCAACTGAAGCAGTGAAAGAAGTTATGAAAACACATAATCTTGTTTTTGTAGATAGACCAAACTTTTTTGTTATAGATATAATTGGATACAATAGCACTTAGATTACATTCTCTCCTTATAGTGATTATTGGAGGCAGCTTAGAAAAATATGTATTCTTGAGCTACTTAATGTCAAACGCCCGTCAATTTAGGCTTTAAAGGGGTGGGAAACAATCAAAATAACCTTTCTTAAAAAATTATCAAATTTGTTCACATTCCCATTTACGGCCCGTAGAAGGTTCCACGACCTATAGAAACACGTTCATAAATTTTTTGGCAAATGTTAGAGTTTCTACATGATTCTACGAGCCCAATCTATGGCCTGTAGAAGTTTCTATGACCCGTAGATGCATCCGTCAAGTTTGGGACTCAAAAATGGACTTGTAAAATTTTTTCTTAAGTTAACAGTATGGTTTGTACTTCAATCAATGGCCCGTAAGTAGGTTTCGTAGTTTCAACTTTACTCTGGCAGTCTATAGTAAAATAGTCATAATATTTGACTCCAAACTCCTAATAAAGTAAAATCAGTTATGTTGAAAAGATAATTAAAAGAGATTTCATTTGGTAGGTCATGAACATCTAATTCTTTATGTGCTAAGAGTTATGCTCATTTAAACTTGACCCTTGCATAGTCTAGTGTGAAAAACTCAATCGATAGGAAAGTTTTGAACTCGATTAAGTACTAGGGGTCTCTTATGAACCTAATACACTTCTAATACTCTTCATACATATAGGAATGAGCCTTAAAATACAGGTATATTCAAGGTATCACTAGGATTAATCTTATAAACTTACGATGAAATAATTTAGATCGTATGAATAAAATTGTGGGGTATTACAATATCTCCCTCTTAGGATCATTCATCCTCGAATAATGAGAAGACCAAGGATGAATTCAAGGCACGAATAACAATCGAGACTCCATCAGATCAATGAATCACAATCAACCAGTCTAGACATTCATAAATGAAACTCAGAATAGACAAATCGGGTTAGATCAAGAATAGAGATACTACCTTAGGAATTCTCACTATCAGACACGAATGGAACATCAGAACTCAATCAACTCGAATCATTAAATATCTCATAAATCAATTATTAGAACTCAAGAAGAAAGTCATCAACTCTAATCGAGAACGGGACCATCGCAACATTGAAGACTCTATGGATAAATCTCAAGCTTAGCACTTTATCTCAACTATGCTCCCTTTCATGGCACTACACTCCATCAGTCAAAGGTTATGGCTCCTATTCAAATCTATGCCTAACCACATTCTCTTATTTTGTTCAAGCCTAATTCTAAATCCTAAAGCACTATTCCTAAGATGACCATACTCATCAAAACTAATCCTCAAAACTCAAACTCTATACTTCCAAGGGAATTTTTATTTAAAAGATCACTAGTCCTCTTCATTATATCACTACTCTTACTCGAAACCCTCACCAAAAAGTCGTCAATAGCCTAACACCATTACCTGCATAATAATAACCTCACATTCAAGCCTATGACACTAACCACTTTGACCATTTCTAAGAATATTCAAGCCTACTTTGCATTTTCTACCCCATCATTGAATGAGCTCTTACTCAAAGACTCACCAACATACTTTTACCTAGAGACACTCTAACCTACCTTTACCTATCTATTACACATCATAAGGTCTCATCTCCCTCTTCCTCCACATCTATAATCTAGATGAAAAGAGGACATCATAGTTATCACATCGAGAAACATCCACCCTTACTCATCAGTAATAATTCATCTTCTATCAATAATATCACTATCAAGGTTGGAAAGAAGGATCATTGGAAGGTCTTAGAGCAAAAGATCATAAGCATGATACATTCAAGGAATTTGATCCGACAGCATTCATAATGTGATACAATCTCATTAGCCTTTTAGGACTTATCATGCATTTATGGAGTCGAACATACTATGAGACTCAAGTCGTATCTCATATGACATAAGGTTAGGAAATCTGAGATTCATGAGATAAAAGTAAAACTATCACTCCTCATCATCAGATCTCAACATGAATGTGAATCAGCATCGGGGGCATGAGTCTAGGTCATAGGCATGGCACTCATACACAAGATAAAAATAGAGTATTGCCTTAACCGAGCTATAAGGAATACAAGAGATAGAAAAGCATCAAGTCTTCATCCTAATCAACTCGTTACTAACGAAAGCTCAAGACTCACTTTAGTTTATTAAATCCTCATCTCCCCTTTATCTCAAAGGTCCATTTCCTAAGTCTGCGAACCGATTGTCTTTACTAAGCTATAAGCAAAGCTCTCCACACGATTAGGGCATCACTATCTACTAGAACATCTTAAACTCTCTTGTTATACTATACTCAAATATATAAATCGCTATTAGAACTTTCTTTTGAGTTACTACTCTTAGTTTCCTTCTAGCTTTATGGGCATCCTTCTATACTTACTACACTTATTGGCATACCTAAGCATACTTACTCATTTTATACAACTCTTATAATCTAACCTCTTTGTTTAGTTTGCTAACACTCAACTTCTAAGATCCAATATATTTGACTATAGAAGTCTGAGATTACAAGGTAAAACTCATCATCATTTATACATAAATACCTAACGACCTAATCACTAAGGGCAATAAACAATGCTTACACCAGCTCACTCTACATTGGCAACTCAAATATACTATCTAGGTTCTCATAGCAAGTCATATCTTAGAGCCTTAGACAAGTTTACACATTCACGAATATACATCTTAAGCCTCTTCTTACTTAATGATTTAATCTCAATCGACTATTTTTATCTAAAGGTCATATACATGCACACTCGTAGCATCTCACTTGTTGCAAGTTGATACCTTAATTCCTAGCACAAGCTATGTCAAGCTTGTTAAAGTAAATCTCGCAACTAGCTCTATCACTCTCATAATGGCTATCTCCTTTCAGAATCATAAGCCTAGTTTAGATCTATCACCTTGAAAGCACTTTGTTCCCTTCGTTAAAAACTGACAGAGCCATCCACAAGGCCCCATCTATGGGTCGTGGTTCAACTTACAAATCGTAAGTCCTTTCGTAGAAGTGTTCCAAACTTAGAAAAATCTTGGGTCTTTCAGGGATACTTTCTATGAACCCTTTGATAGACCTTAATTTCTTATACGGTCTGTCATGGCATCTCGTAGGTCAACTTCCAGAAGTCCTTCAACTTTCTCTTTCACTGGTTTTAATCCACAAAGCTTACCTACGACTCGTAGTATCACCTATGGCTCGTAAACTAGCTCATAGGATCAAATCAACATCAAAATCATTAACTTTCAATCGTCCCAAGTTATCAACATGCAGGGTGTAAACACATTAACCCAAGCCTCTTCCTAGTTGAGCATACACTGCCTTATCCAATCAATAACTCTTTCTCTATTCCTTATAATGAATATCATATGGTACTTACTACTCTTTCATCAAGACTTACAGAAATTGGCGCATCATCTCATTCCTTACCTTACCTAATGGGCACATAACTCTAGTTACAAGCCTTAATCAACCACCACTCTTACTATCTAGTCTCTTCTTTTCCACCGTCGTCTTTCTAACTCTATGGTAAAAATTTTACTTATGATTTATAAGACCTTAAATCACACTCCTAGGTGCTAACATTACACTTCTTAGGGACATAAGTTTCCCTCCCATAGATGACATTTGAAAGTAAGTTTCAGGTAAGAGAGCTTGGGGCACATCTTGATTAGCTCAACTAAGTTAGTCATGGTATCTCTGTGGTGAATTGGCATAGAACAATCTCTATACACCCTCTCAACTAAAATAGTATCACCAATAAGAGCAGATACACTGAAAGGTTCAAGAAGACATTCGGGAGTCCTATAAAATCTACAAGCCACGTAAGGAGACACAGTCGATAGGGTGACACCATATTTTATTTACACATAACCATCAAGAGTAAGGACTCGAATTATACCTGTCACAACATCCTAGAGTGTTATTGTGACTTGGGAGACTACCACGGCACACAACTGATCTATTGCCTCACTCGTGCTAGAAGTAACACCTATCTTATTTTCTCTAACTAGCATTGTTGGGGTAGAGGGTTGAGCTTTGTTGGACACTCCCTCTGAAAGTGACCCACTTGGTGACATTTAAAGCAGTTATCAGTGCTTATTCAACACTTCTCCCAAATGGAGTTTGCCACACTCTCTACATGGTAGTTTTGTTTTACGGCCTCGAACCACACTTTCTCGGGATGGAGGGTTTCGAACCTTGAAAGGTTGGTTTCTACTCGGCTTCATATTATATCTGCTAGTAAGTATGGGTGCACTCACTGGTGGTGGCGCATAACTCAAAGGTCTCTGCAGAAAAGGGAACCTATTTTCATTCCCTTGAGCTTACAATGCTCATGTCCTATTGACTCAGCCTTTTTGCCGTAAGGTTCTTCCATCTCATTCTACTTATCCTCTTCTACCCATCGAGCATGTGCAACAAGCTAAGTAGTAGGCTCAAGCTCTTTGGTGCTGATGGCATTTCTCGAGTACACACTGCATTTGGTAGACATGGTCTGCAAATGTGTAACACATGATTTAGAAGAGATATTTTTTATCAAATGTAACTTTGTAGCATAAATCAGGATAAGGAAGAAGTGTAGAAATTCCCAATGTCCTATAGCCTCCTGCTTATAAAGTGTGTGCACGATACACTCATAAACAAGACTCTACTAGACACAGCTTCATAGAATCCCTAGGATACTTGAATTATGTGCTCTGATACCAAGTTTGTCATGCCCCGGGAGGGTACCCTTGGTGTGGCCAGCACTTGAAGAACCATTGTTGATCCCCAAGAGAACCACCTGGCCTCATCGTCACATCATACTCGATAGCGGAAGAATATTCAAAAAAAAGATATCAAATAGATAAAATAAAGCTTTTATAAAATAATTTTCAATGGTCAAGTTTTGGAAAATAAAAATAATCAACTCTCTCTACTTAGTGTCTATGAAGCCTCTAATCCAATCTAGAAGGTACCAAGACAAGCCTCTGGCTACCTCAAATAAAATAAAATAAATACTACTTAATAAAGATAAAAGAAAGGGCTCCTCTGAAAGCAAGGAGACTCACCAAGTCTGAAACGAGAATTGGTCTTCTATGATGCACCTATTGATGACCTCTAATACCTATCTCTGCATTATAAAATGATTAGTTTAAATGGACGTCAATACATTGAATATACTGGTATGTAAAATGGATGAAAAGGAAAAGACATACTCAAGGATACTCAACTCAATTCAGTAAAACATGCAAGTTTAAGAACGTAGTCATGATTTGAAAAGAACCTCAATAATATGCAACTCAGTCAAATTAGTTATGTAAAAATTTGGGAGTTTCTCTAACCGACATACTCTCCACCCCACCAAAATTGGTGATGTACAACGAAGGTGATGTTGTTATCATGCCCGCCCATTACTTGCCAAGGTAAGAACGTCACTCTACCTCATGGATCTATCATCCCCGTCCATCATTTTGGGACAGTAGTTGCCAGAGTTAACTGCACAACTATCCTACACTGGCGGCGTAGTTATGGGGTTTGAGTCACTCTTACTCTATCCAGTTCGGTGCTTAATACTACTCCAAAAATATGCTCTTTAAAACTCATTCAACCTCATCTCAAGCATCATCATCATCATCTTTCATCAATAAAAATTATGTTAAAAATTATTTACATCCTCATCAAATATTTACTCAAAACATCGTGTAAACTCAAAATTTAATTTTATCAAAACTCATTAAAACATGCATCATCGCATTAAGACTCTTTCTCAAATCATTATTTATGCTCAAAACTCATGTTCATGCAAACTTAGTAAAATATATTTAATTTAGTTCAGATTCATCTTTGTTCAACACATAACAACGACCCTCAATCTCAAGTTGACGTAACGCATAAAATCAAGTATAGCCCTCAATTAGGGTTCATATGAATGAAGACATGAACATGCATTCCAATCAAATGCCCAACTCATGAACATCATCAATATATTTTTATGTACAAAGAACTCAATAGGACAAGGCAACTCAAGGAAATCAATTCAGGAATTAGGATAAAACTTTACTCAAACTCAAGTACAAGAAATCAATACGTGAGGCACGTGGATGAACTCAATCCAACGCCATGAGTAGCCTTACATACTTGGAAATTTGGATTTTTGATAACTTTGAAGGACGCACTTGATTCTCTTGAAACTCTTGATTTTTCCTTTTTGAAACCTTGTTTAAAGTCTTGGAATATGTTTTGAACGTAAATACACTGATTAGTTATGTTTAGGGATTTAAATAAATGCAAGATTGTCAAGTTTAGGCTTTAAAAAGGTGAAAAAAGATCAAAATAATCTTTCTTAAAAAGTTGTCAAAGTCATCCACGGGCCCATCTATGGCCCGTAAAAGGTTCTACGGCAAGTAGGAACCCGTTTGTAAACTTTTCGACAATTGTTTTAGTTTTTGGATGATTCTACGAGCCTAATTTAGGGCCCATAGAAGTTTCTACGACCCATAGATGGGTCTGTCAAGTTTGACACTCAAAAATGGACTTGTAGAAATTTTTTCACAAGTTAACAGTATGGGTCGTACTTTAATCCACGGCCTGTAAATAGGTTTTGTAGTTTCAACTCTACTTTGGCAGTCTACAGTAAAACGGTCATAACGTTTGACACCAAACTCCAAATGAGGTGAAATCAGTTGCGTTGGAAAGTTAATTCAAAGTGATTTCATTTGGTAGGTCATGGGACATCTAATTTTTGGTGTCCTAAGAGTTATAGTCATTTAAGCTTGACCATTGCATAATCTAATGCGAAAAACTCAATCGATAAGAAAGTTTTGAACTCAACTAAGTACTAGGAGTATTCTTATGAACCTAATACACTTATAATACTCTTCACACATATAGGAATGAGCCTTAAAATTTAAGCATGCAAGACATCACTAGGTTCAAGGTTATATTCTTACGATGAAAATTTTCGGATCGTATGAATAGAGTTGTGGGGTATTATAGGCTTGTACATGTGACACCAGTCTTGGGATAGTTTTATAGACTTGATATTCTAGTGCTCGTCTTATATTTAGACTATCTCTTCCGCTTTAGTTTATGTTATTGATTCGAGCAAATTTTTACTTACTTTTCTAGGTGGATTAGGCATGTATCATCACACCCATTTTTGGGTCGTGACAGGTCGTGACACTAAACTACCAAGACACTCGGTCTTGCTAACTACATTATATTCTTTGTATTAAAAAAAGATCATGATATTCTATGGAAATAGTTTCTTTATGCGATAACTAATACCATCATTTTAGTACATTCCATATGATTATTATTTCTTATTCCACCAATCAAAAAAGAACTAAAATAAGATCGCTTTTTAATTTGAAATTATTATCCCTTATGCCACTAACAAACAACCTCTCAAGTGGATTCCTTCCCCAAACTTTTATGACACTCAAGCTTTGAAGTAACAATGCCAAATTTAAGTTTGTTGTATTATTTAGAGATAATTCAAATCAAAGTATATATTAGTTTCTCAATTAAATAATGAATTTGTGCTATCTTAAGAATTTTCATCGTATTATTATAAATACTTCTCTCTTAAAGGAAATAAAAGTACAATCAATATCTCTAAAAACTTGTTATATTATTTAGTGATAATTCAAAAAAAATTATCTATTGATTTCACAATTAAATAATATAAACATATTTATATTATGGTGAATGTCTACTATTATTTGGTTTCCTTTAATAGTTAGGAATTATACTTGGAAAC
>JBCEWC010006179.1:0-23533 GCA_038996855.1 Solanum aculeatissimum
TTAATAATAACAAGGAAGTTCACGACAGTAAACCTTTTTCCCTAGTGTTAAAACTGGAGTTAAACAAAACATGTAGCAATAGATAAAAAGAAAATCCCTTTTTATAACAATAAAACCAAAATAGTTGTGAGTTCAAAATGTTGCATGGTAAGAAATTTGAATTTTTTCCATGATAGCATAGAGGTCGAAAGAATGTTACTTCTATAACCCAAAACTGGACTAATCCGCTACTCAAACTCTTTTAACACATATCATCATAGGCATACTGAAGTCAAACTCACAATCCATCTGTGGAAGCATTCCTGCTCATACACGAAACGAAAACATAGAAACCATAGACGAATTTAAGATGAAACTCTTGAGATCTTTTGGCATTAACAAATTGAAACAGAGAGGTCACAACCAGTTCAAAAATAGTCTAAAACCAAACGAATATGGACCAAACATGACCAAAATAACATTATTCAAGCAACCATACAATAACGCAATGAACTTAACAGAGACAAATACAACACATATTGTAGTGATACGATCACAGTCATGGCTAAGAAAGCATATCTCATCATGATTTTAACATTATACTCTTATTCAAACTACATTATAACTGTCCAACAATAGAACAATACTTTAAAATAACAAGTACTTGGGCAAAACCCAGACTGTAAATGAAAAATAATAATGAGGGCGGTACCTTTTGATGAGCAACAAGACCGGGACTTTCAGCGAACAAGAAGGAAACTCTTCACCACCAAAAGATTTCGCTTGTGTTTTCTTGATTCCGCAAACCAGCAGCTTCTGGCTTAAGAAATTTCCAAATTGGAGTAAGCTATTTAGAAAAGAACCAATGTTTTAGGATGGCTAACCACTGGAAAAATTTTATGGGTGTTTTCTTACGAAAACGGCTAATCCCCCAAACAACGAGGAAAGAGTCGAATTTATAGGGTGAAATGGGTGGGAAAAGGATGGGCAAATGGGAAATTTTGGGCGAAATTTCGGATAAGATTGGGATATTATCCATTTGAAAATTCAATTTTGAACTCCAAGATCAGGAATATCCTCAAACGGTTCTAAAATTTGTTGAGGAAATTTCAAACGGATAGGAATTGGAGGTGAGGTGGACGACTGTGATTTAGTCAAGGACGAGAGTTATCGTGAGATGAAGACACGTCCAGCGTGAGAGACGTTGAAGGAAATGTTGTTGGGATCGTTGGGGTTGTTGGGAGGAATCTGGAATTGTTGGAGCCGTTGGAGCTGTTTGCTGCGAAGAAGAAAAAGAATGGCGTGGTGAGCGTGTTGCGCTTTGGATGAGAAAGAACGAGGAAATTAGGGGCGCGTGTGGTGTATATATTTGTGTAGGCTGATTTGTGAAGGTTTGGGTCGGGTTTTCCATTGATTTGGGCCAAGAAGTTGCTTTCAAATGGACCAAATAAATTTTATTCTTTCGATGAATACATTATCAAATTCTTGATAGTCTTATTTTCACTTTTAGTCACTAAATTTGACATTTTATTTAAATTAAACAATAACATCGATACATCATTTTAAAGATTATTTTAATAATTAATATACGAAATTTAGTAGTGGTCATATTAGGTAACTTAATAGCAAAAATATATTTATGCAGTAATCCTTAAAAATATTTTAAGAACAAAAAGTTAACTATTTAAATACATTTTATTTTAAATTAGTTCAAAATTTTCTTTCTAAAATATGTCCGAATAAGTTTAATATTTATTATTATTTATCAAAAATTTATCAATAGAAATTCTTTATTTTTATGCAATTATAAAAAATGTCATAATAGACCTACAACAAAAGTAAGAATTCTTCTAAATTTTTATTGAAATAATTACACTTAGTGGCTCATTCCCAATTTGGTTTACAAATAAATTGGTCAACATTTAATTTTTTTTAAAAGATTAAATATGGCCATTTGGCCAATATTTATACACTATATTTGGTACTCCCTCTGTACATCTTTAGTTGACCCTTATACTATTTTAGGATGTTTGATAATACTTATCCAATTTATGAAATCAAGAGATAATTTTATACTTAATTCTTAATTTACCCTTATCATTAATTATAGTTATTTCCATATTACAATATCAATACATTACATTAATTATATTCAAAAGATAATTTGATAAAATTACCCTATCATTTATTACATCGTGTAAGTCAACAGAAGAAGTAAAGTTGGAGGGAGTAATTCAGAATAGGGGTGACGAAGACTCTCTGCAGTCTGCAAGCTGCTGGGTTTTTACTAATTCCATGTAATTTTGTTCGATGGGGATTGAAGTTCACCTTCAGAGGTTATGCTGTGTGCTGAGCGTTAAAAAACTATTATCAATTTTTGGAATTGTTATAGCTATTGTTGCCCTGGTATCCCATTTACTAGCACTTCCATATGAGCATGGAGTTGGGTTCGAAGCTGAAACTGAGTTGGCCATTGATGAAAAGAGGAGTAATGCGGAAGTTGATTCAGTGTTAGGGTTTCAGAAATCGGCCGCCAGTAATTATCCGGAAAAGAGTTTGAATGCAAATTCAACAATAGGGTTTCATTTGAATATGAGTACATATTCAAGTGAAGGGGAAATTAGGAATGAATCGGCTCAGATTTTGCAGCTTAAGTCACCTGTAGCTCGTCCAAGTCTTCGGGAGAATGTGATTGCAGATACCGGTAACAAGACGTCGGCGTTAGTGGAAAATGAGGCAGCGGGTTCCAATTCTAATGTGTTACGAGCAGGTTTCGAGAGTAAAAGAAGACGACCAGCATCAATATCCTTCATGAACTATTTAGTGCAGCAAAATTCTAGTATTAGTTTAGTGGTATGACTGTAGACGTCAGTTCTAATTACTTGATTGAAGGTTAATTACCAAAATATTTTGGTTATCTAACTGCTTGAATTGTTGATTGTAGAGATCACAATGGCGTTCCGCACGTGAAAGGGAACTCCGAAATGCAAAGCTTCAGATTGAAAGTTCTCCGATAATTAGAAACATTCCAGAACTTCATGCATCTATCTTTCGAAATTATTCCAAGTTTAAGAGGTAACTTGATTTGTTTTTTATTCTTGTAGTTACCACTTATATCAATGTGTTTATGCTTTAATTTATTGTGAGATGCTTTATTGCAGTAGATATAATTGCAACTCATTTGTTCATTACCAAAATCTAGAGTCTTCCTGCTGCTGCAATATATGCAAATTTAGCTATTACACTGATTTAGCAGATGGGGGGATGTGGAGGACTAGGATTAGGATAGAAGATTAGTAGGTAATTAAGCATCGTCTAGTTTTCCCTTTTAGTATTAGTATTATTACTCTCCTGCCATCTTTTTCTTTGCTTTCTTTTTATGTTGGATGTTGTTTTTATTACCTTTTGCTTAGGTTATCTCATTATTTGTTATTGCTACTATTCTTTTCTCCATTATTTTTAGCATGACTTCTTCACTAGTGTATTTTCTCTTCATATTGTTTTTTACATATGCGTTACCTAGACCGACGGTCCGTCGGAAACAACCTTTCTATCTTTACAAGATAGGGGTAAGGTTGCGTACACAGTATGCTCCCTAGTCCCCACTTGTGCGACTATATTGGGTATGTTGTTGTTGTATTGATTTGGCAGATAGGAAATGTTGGAAATCTTATGAAAAATACTTCAACATGAACGCTTGTACAAAGTTCTCACAGTTTGAGGCATGTCAAAATACACAGTCTTTAACGATATTTCACCTGGTATAGGTGTATCCCCCAAGATTCAACAAGCTCTTCTAGTATATAACTAGATCTAACAAAGATTTAGTAAATGAAAATCCAACACTACGAAATATGAGAAGAATCAAGAGAAAGAATTGTTCTATTTTGTTCCATGAGCTCAAGAGGAAGACTTGGATTATTGTCAAGAAATGGACCTCTGCCTCTATCTTCATCCTATTGATGATAAAGGACATCTATAATGAAGAAATGAGCACATCATGGTGCAGTCTAACATTCAACCATTCTGGCATAGTTAAAGGTCATTCAATTCTACAGAAGGTTAGCAATTCAAAGACCAAATTCAATTGAAAAATTAAATGAGTGAATGAAGAAATTGAAGGCTAATAAATGTTGTCACAAAATAGAGTTGAAAGTTCTCAAAAATGAATATTAGTATTATTTTTCCAACAGGAAATGCTTGATAAAAGTTTGTCAACTGGGAGCATTGATTCCTCCACGCCAAAATTGCTCTTTTTTCTGGATCTATACAGTTAAGAAGAGCAATCACTTGAATATTTAAACTTAAGAAAATAGTATCTCTGTTTTACAAGTACAACTATATAGTTATTTGCTTTGAACTTAGTCCATGAGCTGACTAATTGTATTGTTACATTCTTTTATCCGTAGTTTTGTTTCAAGGTGACCTGCCTGTTGGACGTAATATCCTGTGCTCAATGAATAGAGGTTTTGCATTTGTTGGTATGAGATTGTGATACATTATAGACATTGGCTAGACAGTTTCAATTTGTACGTTCATCGAATCAAATAATCAGCCTTGTTTTGGGGGGGAAATATGTTTCAGATGTTGAGTTGTTTCATCCTTTTGCAGGAGCTATGAGCTGATGGAATATGTCCTTAAAGTTTATGTTTATAAAGAAGGGGAAAAACCAATATTCCATCAGCCGTACCTGCGAGGTATTTATGCTTCTGAAGGGTGGTTCATGAAACTGATGGAGAAAAACAAACAATATCTTGTGAGAGATCCCAAAAAGGCTCACTTATTTTATTTGCCTTTTAGTTCTCTGAAACTCAGAGAAGCTCTATCAAAACAAAATTTTACTCATCAGAAAGATTTGGAAAACCATCTGAGCAATTACATTGGAAGAATTTCTAGAAAATATCCTTTCTGGAATAGAAGCAGAGGAGCTGATCATTTCTTTGTTTCATGTCATGATTGGGTATGCTTTTCTTGAACTCTGTCTCGTTATGAATGTTGCGGTCCATAGTGCTTTGGCAGTCTAATTGTGTCAATCTACTCATTCTCCCCAGAAACCTTTTTCTGACAACTTAAGGGACACGAAGGATAAAGCAGCTTTTTCTTTTCAATAAAAAAAAATTATAGTCAAAGCATATTGTTATGTTTTTTATTCTTTCACTTCTTTGGAAAAAGGTAGAGTTTTGAAGAATTATCAGATGTTTTCTGAATCTGCAACTTGGATGGCATCCTTTTTCACAAATCTGGAGTACTATTTCCTTCAACACTTTATGTTGCTGTGAGGTGTCCATCTATCATTCTTTTACTAAAAGTAAAAGCACGTTATAGGCACCCCGACTCACAAGGAAGAACATGGAAACCTGTGTTAGAGTCCTCTGCAATTCAAATATAGCCGGAGGCTTCAAGATAGGGAAGGATGTCTCTCTGCCAGTAACCTATGTTCGTTCAGCTGAAAACCCGCTCAAAGATTTGGGAGGAAATCCTCCTTCAGCAAGACCTGTGCTTGCCTTTTTTGCTGGTGGTATTCATGGTTATCTCCGTCCTATCTTATTGCAACATTGGAGTAACAAAGAACCTGATATGAAGATTTTTGGGCCTATGCCTCGTGATCCTGAGGGTAAAGCAAAATACAGGGAACTTATGAAAAGCAGCAAATATTGCATATGTGCGAGGGGTTATGAAGTCCATACTCCAAGAGTTGTGGAGTCCATACACTATGAGTGTGTACCTGTGATCATATCAGATAATTATGTGCCGCCTTTCTTTGAAGTTTTTGACTGGGAATCATTTTCAGTCTTTGTGTTGGAGAAAGATGTTCCAGACTTGAGAAACATCCTCCTTTCAATTCCTGAGGAGAAGTACATGAAGATGCAGCATAGGCTGAAGTTGGTTCAACAGTATTTCCTTTGGCACAAAAATCCTGTTAAGTATGACTTGTTTCACATGATCCTTCACTCAATTTGGTATAACAGAATATTTCAGGTAAAATCTAAATAAGGATGTCAAAGGACTTCAGGATTTTGAATATGGAGTGACATGGGCACATAGGAGAAAATCCCTATAAAAGACTTAGCACAGAGTAATGAGCAGAGGAGATGCCGATATCCCAGATGATTTGATCGCTTGAAAGATCATATGCAGTACCAGATATGATCAAACTCTGTTTTATACAAGAATGTTCCTGCCTGGTAACTTCTTAAGCTTAACTAGTGAATTGCTATCATTGGCAAGCTGAAGTAAGCACCAAGTGCTGATGCCTGATAGTATCCTTGCACCTCCGTGTACATACTTGTACAATTCTCTTGTATACTTGTATAATGCTCTGATAATTTACCTATCGTTTCCATTTATCTGTAGAAGAACTTCCTAGCTCTCTTCCTAATGAATTTATCATACCCGCCACATTCCTCTCAAGTGGAATGACACCCAAATTCTTTGCTAGCCTGACAATCGCAATGGGTTTTTATACTTCTTTGGAAGGATTTTGATCTTTCCACTTTCTCCTTCTCATGTGAAGTGGAATTTATGATCTGGATGTATTACAATGCCTTAGGGTGTGGCCCTTCCCTGCATCCCCATGAACGCGATGCACCGGGCTGCTCTTTTTTTTGTGTGTGTGGCTATAAAAGATTGTAGGGAGAATTTTTAAATGGCTGTGCAAGTTGCTTAACAGTCCATAATTTGCACTTTCTACAAGAAATATCTTTCTCTGTTTGGCAATCTCATTGATCCAAGAGAATGGAAGTTGATTTATATAATTATTTGTAATGATTTTATTGCAGCATTCATGTTTTTGAAATTTGAGACTAATCTGTCTCTAGATATCGTGGTTAGCACTGGAAGGCCCCACGCGTTGCTACCAATCAAACCCACTAATTTGATTTCATTAAGAGGTGAAAGACATAATTAAATAAATATGCTATCTCGAGAAGCTTAAATTTTTAGTCGAGATGACCATAGTTCAACATGGTATTCGGTTCAAGCACTTGTAATCAAAACGATTTTTCACGTGTAAAATTCAACCCACTTCAATATTCCACAGTGAATTATCCTCTTTAACTGTATAGTGTACACTTTAGGTATCGTAGATCATCCGCCTTTATATTGGTAGACTTTTTCTTTCAGAAAACTCACAATCGTTATCCTGCCTTGTACTATAGGCAAGCTCAATGCCATGACGGATTATATTAGTGAATTTGATCTTTCTATTTTTGTTAAAACCAAATAGTACTATTAATGAAGTGTGATTTTCAAAGTCCCCATGAATGTTAGATGATCAAACCATAGGTAGGTAGCACAACATAATTGTATTTGCACCTACTTCTACTCATGTAATTGGGCAAATGAACTAACCAAAACCAAACTTCACATTCCTTTTTTTTCCTTACAAAAACACTATATATATGCATGCCTAAAGTATAGCATATTACCAAGTAGAGCATTTTTAGCTAATATAAACATGGCAATGAAATGGGTGGTCCTAGTGCTAACAATGATGGTCATATTTGAAGGGGATTTGATTATGGGCAATCTTGTGGAGATGAAATGTATAAAAAATTGCATGAAAGATTGCAATAAAGTTGGCATAACCACTGCTTCCTGCCTCAAATTCTGTCCACTTCACTGCATTCCACCACCTATGCCTTCATCTGAAGTCAGCCATTGCAATGCTCGATGCATTCTTGAACATTGTCTTGACTACAAGAATGGTATGCATGTCTTCTCCTAGGAAATGTTTTATTTAAAGCAAAGGATCTATCGAAGCAATTTATCTATCTGTGTCACGTTAGGACTAAAGTCTACTTACGTACCCTCTAGTATTTCCAGACTTTGCTTGTGGATCTATGTTATTATCATTATATATTATTATATATGTTTAAGAAGAGAGCATTGGTGCTAGGGGTGTGCAAAAATTGAACTAATTGATAAACCGAATCGATAAAAACGTTATTGGTTTATTGTTATTGGATTATTATGTTATCGAGTTTTAATGATTTAAAAAAAAAGATTATTGGATTCTCAGTTTGATATCGATTTTTATTATTGGGTAAACCGATAACCCAATAAGATTATAATAATTTGCTATTTAACCACTTTGTAAATATTAAATATTAATAATTTAATAGTAATAGGACACTATAGCAATACTTACCTATTTTAATCTTTACAATAATTAAGTGATTAGTTATCCACTTTAGTATTTTAGTTTGTAATTAATTAATTATAACTTTTGTAAACATAGTCTTCGCACTCTATCTGCTTTTTATTAAGGAAAATCACCTAACTATCCCATATTTAGAAAATATCTACCATTTATAGCAACATAATTTTTTAACCATATATAGCAAATTGATTTTAACCCCAATTTCTTCTCCACTTTTTCTGTTAAATTTTGCTCAATTTTTTCTCCAATCTCCCATTGCTACCTTTTGCTAGAAATGATAATAAAACAAAAATATATTTAATTTTGGTAAATATTAATTTAAAGGTCTTCAAAAATTATTTTATTAATTTCTTATCAGTTTAGCATATTTTAAAACCAAAAACTGATAAACCAAATCGAACCGAGTGATGCACACCCGTGCACGTGAACCAACAGCCTTCCGACTATGATAAGATATGTCTTATTAAGTTTGTGATGACTAAAAGCTTATTATATGTAGTTGTAGATTAATTTAGCACGATATATATACATCGTTAGTGTAAATAATTTATTTATTTTATATATATATTTGCAGAAGATAAGAAACTGGAAGGCTGCGCATCCAAATGCTGGAACAATAATGATAACTGCTAAGTGTGTTTTGCATCACAGGAATTACAACTTCTTTAATGACTTATCATATTACTTCTAGTTTTCTATTTTCTGTTTATTTCTCTTTTAGTATATTTTTAATGCAGAATTTACACAATAAATGGTATGTATAAGGGGGAAAAGTACTTAATAAAATAACAAAAGCTTTTATATTTTGCTTTGAGCGTTTGTAGTAGATTGAATTTTAAAATTTGAGCTTCATAACTCTTCAATGGATATTCAACTTAAATCTCCTTTAAACAATTCCAAAATTTAGATATGATCATTTCTCGATGTTCACTCAAAATGACTTGCACCGAAGGAAAGAAAACCACATAAAAAGGGGTGATTAGTTGACTCATATACGAGCAACAAAAAGAAGGAATACCCCCGACGGATGTGGTGCAGTGTATGAACTACTCCTCCTGAAATCTCCAGTTCTAGCTTTGAGTATAAAAAATTCTTGACAGAAAATGCTATCCTCTGAGACTCTATTCGATGCAAATCTAGATTAATTAAATTTTAATACGAATATAAAATACCAAGTTTTAAGAAAAAAACAAAATAAGTAGGGAAGCAATAGTTAACAAACGAAAGTTTAGAAACTAAATAAAAGGATGAAGAAAGTTGGAAAAAACTTAGCACGTTTCCTTTTGTTCCATTTTCTTACTCTCACTTTATACAATCCCAAGACTATTTATAGCCAAAGAAGTAACAAGCCACAAAAGAGTACTTGATACCTTTTGTATCTCAAGGCATACCTTCAAAACTACTATTTAAGTGCCTATGCCACTTTTTAAAATTGATGGTATTTATAATCAAATTTTATTTCACATTGAAAGTTACTTTCTCATTTAATTCAAGCGTCTTATTTTAACTTTTTGGGGTTTGTCTTAAGATGAATGCATCTTTTATTATGAGCATTTGACCATATTTTATTGTAAAACTTTAAAAAAAAATCAAGTGAAAAATAATAATATTTTAAAATAAAAGTTGTGTCTAATCATTAATACAAAATAATTCTTGATCGTATCGAGCTGGAACGACTTGATCCTCCTGAATATTCCAATTTAAGGTTAAAGAATTTTCTGTCACTACCTATTGATAAATAAAGCATTCAAAGTTTTTTTTTAATGAATAGTTTAAATACAAAAAACGTAAACACTTTTTTATTATTCTATGGACAAACATGTTTACGAAGTTCAATTTGAAAAAAAAAGCGTGAAAAAGTTTGGAAAAATTACATATATATACAAAAAAGTAAAAAGTTTACAAAAAAAGTAACTCATGTTTCATTTACATAAAAAAAGTAACTCATGTTTTACTATATAATATAGTTTGTCAAAAATTATAGAAAGTATACACTACTATATAATATATATTACTTATACATGAGTTATATAATAAATATATATTATAATACACAAATATATATTGACTATACAATGAAAACTAATTTTTTTTGTAATTTTTAAAGTTTAATGTCTTTCGATATAATTTGTCCAAAAGGTTTTATAGACCAAAGGCCTCTTAGTAAGCTTTTCATATTAAAAGGAGTCCAGGCCCAACTCCATAAAAGTTCAGTTAGGCCCAATTAAGGAACGTCGAACACAACTTAAACCCTAAAAATTCATTATCATCCGTCTCTGTATAACAGGTGCTCTTCTCCCTCCAAGGTTTGTTCATCAGATCGCAGTCGCAAGAAAAAAATGGTATGCTCTAACCATGGTTACATTTGCTCTTCACTATTCATTTTAGGAATTTGTATTCATGTTTATTTTGAATGTAGGCTCCAAAGAAGGGTGTTGCAGTAGCAGCAAAGAAGAAGCCGGAGAAGGCGAAAGTGGTGAATCCACTGTTCGAGAAGCGGCCAAAGCAGTTTGGTATAGGTGGAGCGCTGCCGCCGAAGAAGGATGTAACAAGGAACGTCAGATGGCCTCGAAATGTTATCCTTCAAAGGAAGAAGAGGATTCTCAAGATGCGATTGAAGGTCCCACCTGCTCTTAACCAGTTCACCAAAACCCTTGACAAGAACCTCGGTCAGTATACTATTACTAACCTAATTTTCTGTTGCGTGTTTGGTTAATTATCGCTATGTCCGGTCCACTGTATTTGCAGCTGCTTCATTTCGATAATGTATAAAAAGGATGTGTTTTTTACAATTTAAAAGCTAAATCTCTGGCCATTACATTCCACTCTGTTTTGATTTTGTCTAGCTACTTGTTATTTTTAGTTTTTATTTCAATATGTTTTATGCTGCATGTTATCGATCCGAGCTTAACTGGAATTTGTGGAATAATGAGTGGTATATGTATTATATCTCACTAACCATAATGTGTTTCCATATACGTTTGAACTATGCTTCACTGTGTACTTGAAGGCAATTGAATGTGTGGTTGTTTGTGCTTGGTTTGTGGATTCTTTTGATTCCAATTTTGTTACCTCCCAGTGAAAGTTGGCAAACATCCCTGCTTTTGCTGGGTGGTCAATATGGATAACATCTCCAGGATCACACTCTGAATCTGTTGGCTAGCTTGTTTTATAGTTCATAACCAAGTGGCAAACGAGCTATTACTGTCCATTTGAGAAATCGTAAAGAAGCTTCTTTTTTTGGAGAAGTAGAAGTAGTTTAGCAACTAATAATATTACATTTTGATGAAACTATCATGTGGCTGCTGCTGTGTAACCATTATGTCTTCCCACTTTTCCAGTAGACTTAACACTTTGTTTGGAAGGTTGTAACCCGTTGTATTGTATTTTATTGTTTGAATTGTTAGTTTAACTACAATGTTTATTTTGATTGTTACATAAATTTTATTGTATTGTATTGTTTAAATCCATCGATAGGTAACGATGAAAAGATGGAAAACGATACAATCTATTCAAATGTTGTATGCATTAAAATGATACAATACAACACAATACAATATACTACGATGCATTATGAAACAATACTATACAACCATCCAAACAGAGTGTATAATTGATCGTATTGTTTAACAGCTCTCAACTCATCTTTTGTTTGGTTTTACTTGCTTGTGGTGTTTTATTTCAGTGATACTGATTTGAATTTTTCCTTTGAACATCCAGCTACAAACCTTTTCAAGATGCTTCTTAAGTACAGGCCTGAGGACAAAGCTGCAAAGAAGGAGCGTCTTGTCAAAAGGGCTCAAGCTGAAGCTGAAGGAAAAACTCCTGAAACGAAAAAACCCATTATTGTGAAGTATGGGCTTAAGCACATCACTTACCTTATTGAGCAGGTTTGTCTTGGTCTTGCAAATTCTCTTGGTACTTTCTCAAGCACATCTCATTTGATCTTTCTATTAACTATTTTCCTTTGATGTCCTTTCAGAACAAAGCTCAGTTAGTAGTGATTGCTCACGACGTGGACCCAATAGAGTTGGTTGTGTGGCTTCCTGCACTTTGCAGAAAGATGGAAATTCCTTACTGCATTGTGAAGGGGAAAGCACGTTTAGGATCGGTAAGTAGTATTAAGTCTGTATTCTTCATGCTTCCCAACTGTTTAGATACTGATATTGATGACTGTGTACAGATTGTGCATAAGAAAACTGCTTCAGCCTTGTGTTTGACAACCGTGAAGAATGAAGACAAAATGGAGTTCAGCAGAATTTTGGAGGCAATCAAGGTATCTCTATTAATGGGTAGTTTGGTTTGCATTTACCTGTAAAGATCTTGTAGGATTTCTTTTGATGCTTGCTTACTTTTTCAGGCCAACTTCAATGACAAGTATGAAGAGAACAGGAAGAAGTGGGGTGGTGGTATCATGGGTTCGAAGTCACAGGCGAAGACCAAGGCCAAAGAGAGAGTTCTTGCCAAGGAAGCTGCCCAGAGGTTGAACTAAGAGCTTGCTGTGATATATACGCTGCAATTGGATTAGAGAGCTGCTCTGCCAGTTTTTGTGTTTGATTCACATGCTTGACAATGTTAGAGATATTAGTTCGATAAACACCTTATGTTTGCCATTAGCAGATTATTGGTCCCTCAAAGAAGCTTTAAACTTTGGCTTAGATATTTTGTTGAGTGTGTTTTTTATGCCTGCGAATTGCTCAGTTATTCAATCAACTACACTTTTGCCTCTTATGTTTAATCTTGTTTACGTGCTGCTCTTCCTGCTATCCCTGGTTTGGTATGAATAATCCACGGAAGGCTAATGTAGATTCAATTATGCAATAGTATTAGAGTTATTATTATAGGAACAAAGTGATTTAGTTAAACAATACTAAAGTTATTATACATCAAAGATCAAATATTCATAAAAAAAAATCAAGCTCAACAAGATTTAAATTAATTAAAATATAATAAAATATTTATGTATTATTTATGAATATTTTATAAATAATTATAAAATTTATATATATAATTATTCGATTTGGTTATTTTTGTGATTTTTTTAGTAAAATCAAAATCAGATCAATTAGTATCGATTTTCAAAATCTTAAAATTAAATCTAACCAAATCAAATATTAAATTTTTTAAATCGATTTAATTTAAATTGCAATTCAATTTAATTATTTAATCATAATCATAAATAACCCTAAAGTTTTAAACTTTTTTTGCAGGTGAAGCTCCACATGGTATGGGGTTTTAAGATAATACTAATCATTTCTTGGTTGAGATTTTTGTGAATACAAAAATGTTGATGTATGACACACCTCACTAGGCTCATAACGACTTGCATTTCCACAGAGAATACATACCTTCTTTATAAGCAGTCGTTGGCTTTAAGTAAGGTGTGCATTGAGAAAAGAGAATTGGGAGAATAAAGAAATGTGGAGAATTAAGTAAAGGTAAAATGAAGAGTCATTCTCTCTCATTAGTAGAATAGAGAAAAAATTTGTTCTTATGTTAGGAAACACTTCTTTTAGCTCTTAAAATGTCAAGTAGAGGGGATCCCCTTTTACCAATGTCGTCACTTGCTTGACTTCGATTTCGACAAATAATGTGATTGATTGATAAATATTTTAGATAAAATTTATTTAATCAATCTCATTAGATTTTTTTTTTGATATTAATGATGAGTTAATTTATTGAATTATTAATTAATTAATTCATTAATGTCATGTTTTTCCTCTAGTTTTCTACATTGAATTTCCTCTTTTGCATACATTTTCTTATCCACAACATTGAGTCAGCATGTGAATTCGTTGCTGATTTTTGCATTCACTGAAGTTACAAAAATTAGAGGTGCCGCTACTTTTGTAATAATTATCTGTTTTATCTTAGAAGAAAATAGTCATAACCTCAAGTATAGTGAAGAAACTAAATTCATTAAGAACACACAATACATTTTGTGAACTCAAATATTATTTATTTATATTTTAATTTTCTATTTTTCTATTTTTGCACTACTATTGAATTAGAGGAATAACGTAAAGTGGGAGTCTTTGCTGATGTAGCAAAAGATGTTTTCTCGTTATTGTTAAGCTCAAAGGCAAGGAAATGAGCATAATAGTATTGCACCCCAATAAAAATGACTTATTAGATTGAACTTAAAACATTCTAATTCAACATATTTTTATTTAATCTAAATTTATCTCACATAAATAGATATTTATGTGATAAAGATTCATTGTAAATTAACTATTTTTATGATAATTATTATAACTATCTTTTTTTTAATCCAAACTTAAGATCGACAATATATGAGCAAAACTAATACACATAAATTATTATTTATATTAGTCCTCTAAAAAGATACTTCAATTTTTTATCTTATTTTTATCCCATTTAAAACATTATTTTTTATCTTCTCTTAATTATTCCTTTTCATTTAATTTCAGCCTTGGGAAACCCAACCCAATATTTTACTTTATTTTTTCTTAAAAACTGTTGAAAAAATAATATTAGACTATGAATTACTATTTCCTTTAAAAATTATATTTTATCAATTTATTCAGACATTTATATTTTTATATTTCGAATCCTATCAGTCAAAATCGTGAATCTGCCACTGTATTTAATTTTCTTCCTATTGTCACTATCCTATTTCCTCCTCCTCATTTTTCATCCACAAATATACAAAGATATTTTTTTCCACATGTCATCAAAACAAAGACCTGCCTATTACGACGTCGTTTGCTTCTTCTTTTTTTTCAATTTCCTGAAACACCCCTCCCTTCCTTTCTGTTCAATCAAGAACCCCAAATCCCCCACAGCAGAAGTAAAGACTTTTGTGAAAGCTATTGATGGCGTGTATAGCTCTAATTAATTCACTTTGAAAAACACAAAGTTTTTTGTTTCAATTTTATTCACATTTCACCCCCAGCTCCCTATCTGTTCAACGGAACGTACATGATCCACCGCCTACTGGGTTCAATTCTTTTTTTGCCTCCCTTAGCCTCACCCTTACCAGTGGATCAATTGTTTTGCTCTTTATTACTGTGTTTGTGGATTTGGGTTGGTGTTAAATCAGATAACTGAAGGTTGAAAGTGAAGAAAGAGTGAGGAGAAGGACACAAGATGGTTAATCAGATTGTATCAAATATTGGTTCTTGGACTCGTAACAAGATTGTTGATCCTCTTATCCATATCCTCCAGAGGTAGCTAATGTTTTGCCCTTTGACCCTTCTCTTTCTTAAGGCGATGTGTCTGATGTATGAGTGAATTGAAATGCCTATTCAGGGAAAAAGATTGCATTTTTCTAATTAGACCTAGTTCAGATCAATAACAGTTTGTTTGGATGGTTCTTATGTATTGTTTCATAGTGTATTTTATTGTGTTGAATTGTATTGTTTTCTGGTCATCCTTCTCCATTTTCATTATATCACACACCTGCAATTCGAAGAAATGGTAAACTAGAAGGTAAAATAGGTTTATTATTAAATACTCCCTTTGTTTCAATTTGTTTGTCGGTTGTAATTTGATATTGTGATATTGTGTTAAAGAAGGTAAATAAGACTTTTGAATCTTGTACTCTTAAACTAACATACCTAGAATGCACCCAATTTTTCTTTAAACTTGTAGCCTTAAATGTATCACCTGGAAAGTTGTAATTAAAGAACTGCCAAAAAGGAAATAGACATTTCTTATGAAATAGACTAAAAGGGAGAGTAAAGCAAATAAATTAAAAGGAGGCAGTAATAATTAAGGGATAGGGGGAAAGTAGGGTGGCAAGCAATCACACCAGATTGTTCGTTATTTAACGATATGATACAATAGCAATCAAAACAAATTTTCTAAGTAACAATAGGATACAATAAAAAATGTAACAACCATTCAAATAAGTTGTAAGCTCTAAGTACCGTAGTTGAGTTTTTGGAGTCATCAGGTGTCTGATTAATATTCAATTACTAGTAGTTTTATAATGACAAGATTGCAAAAGTACGAAGTTTTACTGATTTTTACAATGAATGGTTTTCTTGATTTGCTTCAAGGGGAGCAGAGCCAAAACTGTTGGCATTTTCTGCAGCTCTCGGAATCACCTTTGGGATATTTCCCATTTGCGGTATGTTCTGTTAAGCTGGAATTAGTTCTTATAATCCTTGTTTATTTAAATTTCTGTCTATGAAAGCTTCTTTGTTTGCTTTCTTTAGCTTGTGGTGTAATATCTAACTATGCAGCCAAATTCATAGACTCCTAGGACATAATTTCATGGCAAAATAGAAGGTTCTCTTGACTGTAATTCAATTATTTGAACAATGTGTTGAGAAAAGTAGGAATGTTGAATTGCAGGGAGACGACAATGGTAGCAGAATTTGTAAGAAGTCAGATGAGTGAAGTTTCTTGTAATGAAGTTGAAATAGCTTGAACCTTGCAATATCAAAATGCTAATGAAATACTATATTAAAATGGTAATTTGATAACCTTCTCATAGATAATCTTCCAAGCACGACCTCGTCTTTACTGGTTTCAACATGTTTTAAGGACTTTTGGGGTTGTAGAAATGGATATATTGATTGGGAGAAAAACGTACACATTACAACTTATTTAACTTCTCTCCGGAATTGGAACTAATGGTCGTATGAATTGGTCAGCAATTGATTAATTGCCATTCAATGTCGTTTTAGGAGCTTCAGCCCATACTCGTAGGTTTGATGTTTGAATATCTTCCTTCAAAGGGTTTTGTTTTGGACATGCTGTGGAACTAATATGCTGTCTGTAGCAAAACCAGCTTTTGTACTTATTCCTTTGGTATCAGTTTGGTTAGTTGATATCATCATATAAAAACGTAAGTGTAAATTCATTTTTTTTTTTAATGAGTTTATGATGGAAAAGATCTTAGTTGATGAAATACATGGGTTTTCTTTTCCCAAGAAGCTGACACAACTATGTATTTCGAAAGAAACAGCTGTTCAATATCTTCCTCCTGACTATCCTTTTAGAGCTGCTACCTGAGAACAACTCTGGCTTCCAGCAGGGGGTGCGTATAGTGGTTTTGCTCGTGCCCCAAGTTTGTCTCTAGTTTCGGAATCATTGCAGTTGACTGTCTCCTCCTTTGGCTTGCTTCAATCTGAGGCAGATTTTCAATAAATTGTGAAGCTTTGAATCCCGTATTCCTGATACATCTCCTCCACCTTCTTCCTTTTTCAGAAAATCTGTAATGTGTCCTCCCTTTGATAATCATAAATGTTTGCTGAACCACCCTTCTGATCATCAATTCTGATTTTGCTCTCAAACCTTTTCCTTTGTTCAATGTAATCAATGATTCTGTAGCACACCCTGCATGTGCTGCGTTGTTCAATCAGTTTAAATTCTCCCTGGGATGGAAAAGGTCCATCTTTGCATTATTACTGAATCATCTAATCTTGAGATTTGATTGCACTTCACGTAGCCATAGATATACTTGTGTTACAGCACAACAGAAAGTATATGTGGACTTAGTTTGGCGACCATAATGTTGCTGCAATTTTTAGACAGATCCGTGTGTGTGTGATGAGAAACATGGTAAGTAATAATTAACCAACTACATGTTAATTGATGTAAGTTGCACAGTTTGTGTTACACAGACTTCTTTAAACAGAAAAATAATAATCTGCAGTTTAATTTTTTGTTGCTAGCTAGAAATATTTGGGTGAATTGAATTCTTCGTTGATTAAATCCTATTGAATTTCACTAAGCAACTACAACTTATGTGCAATCTATTTTTCTCAACAGGTGTCACAGTATTCCTATGTGGGGTAGCTATTGCATTATTGGGATCCTATTGTCATGCTCCTACGGTGATGTTGGCTAACTTCATTGCTACTCCTATTGAGTTGAGGTATTAGCTCAATTATTTGATTGTTTTTCTGTCACTACTAGAGCCCCAATCTTTTCCCTAAAGACCATTCTCACTGCGTGCCCCCTACCTGGTCCAAGTTCTCTTTAGTAGTTAGACGTGTATTATAAAATGGGGATTCTTTATTCAGTTTACATCTATTTCTGCCTTAGTTATTAGTATTGCACATGCTTCTTGTCGCCAATTTTTATGCTAGGATCTGTTGAACAATATCTTTGGTTGTGAAAACTGGGAAACAAACAAGGATGTGGCATCGTGTTAAGCTTTTGGTATTAGCATCAATGGCATGCATTTGTTAATCTATGATCCCACATGATTTTAAGTTTCTTCAATTGCAGAAGGTCTTTGTTTGGACATAGGGATGACAATGGGTCGGGTGCGGGGCGGGTTGAGCTCAACCCACAATTTTTTTAAACCGCCCCGCCCTGCCCCGCATGGTGACTTTTTTCATTTTCAACCCGCCTCACCCCGCCCCGTATAAACTCGCCTTGCTTAAAATTTTAAGTCTTTTAATTGAATTTAATATGAAAAATTAGAATTCATAATTTTTCACTAATTAACTATTTTTAGTTGACATTTCAACAATTGTTTCTTAATTGTTAATTAAAAGTTTTTAATTAGCATTTTAACAACTAATAATTTATCGGACATGTATAATTTAAATTTTAGGAAAAAAATAAAATTAAAGTCAATGTTTAATATAAAAAGTTTATATCTTTGATTTTTACTAATTACAAATATTTTTTTTTGAGTAAATACTAATTACAAATATTTCATTGTCTTCAAATTCTTATTTGGTTTTTTGAACCCGCCCCGCCCCGCATTAGTTTTAAAAATAGTTACTTCAACCCGCCCCGCCCGACATAACTTTAAACCCGCATCTGCCCCCCATAGCTCTAAACCCGCCCCGCCCCGCCCCGTTGTCATCCCTATTTGGACATAATATATGTGGGTATCTTTTTCCTGTTCGTCATTAAGCTATGTCAGAAAGAAACAATTTTTCTCTCTATTTTTTATTTTGTTCCAGTGATGTGGGGTGGAGATGGGGTTCTCATATGTTCAAACTGTATTGAGAAAAAGCTTCAAAAAGTTGTGATTTCTTTTCATTTGCAGTCCCATGATTTCCAAACCATACAACTTTTTGTGTGCAAGTAAATGTCCTCTTCGCTCCAGGAATCATTGCATATTTTCTGCTTTAATGTTGCACTTGAAATGAGAATGAACAGATTTCAGGTTAACAAAATAGTAAATAAATAGAGAGATTTCAAGTCTTAAAAATGATTTTGAGAATTTAACTTAGGTAATTGAGAAGCTATGCTATGGTGAAAACTTTACAACCCTATTTTGTGTTGGGGAGTGTTGACTGTTGGGACTGAATTTCCTACACCATTATAATATTAAATAGGTCTTCTCAAGGGTTTGAATATGATGCTTTATCCAGCTGGGTAGGCTAGCATTCCCATCATAATCTGCCTGTGTTGAACATATTGTCTGCTTTGAGGTGAGGAAAGATTGTTATGTTACTTTGTGTTCAGCGAAGCAAGTCATTGGGTAGTCTCATTGAGGGTAAACTGTGATCTGTCACTCGTTAATTTAAGCTATATTACGTCAGGATTTCAACGTCTCAGCAAACTTGTAATTTCATTTATGTTTTAAGTCCTCACTTAGTCTCTGCCTTCCACTTTGCAGTCTGATGATTCCATTTCTACGCCTTGGTGAGTCTATCACTGGTGGACCTCATTTTCCTTTGACTGCTGATGCACTAAAGAAGGTCTTCACTGGTGAGGCTTCAAAGGAAGTCGTGCTCAGCATTTTCCGTGCGGTAAGTGAAGAAGTTTTTGCATCTGAGCATCTCTTCTTTTCTCTCTTATATCTGTATATCTTCTTGATTGTTAGACCGATATATCTATTTGATATTGTTTTCTTCATGATTTTGTCCAGCTTCTTCATTCCATTAATACTACAGATGCATTATAATTACCAAACGAAGAAGAAAGGGCATTTTCAGTTATCCATTCTTTTTGGTTGGATATAGCTTTGTTGTTCTTTGAAGTTCTGTAAAGCATCCATTTCCTTCATCCTGAATACTTATCGAAGAGTCACTTGTTATGCATGGATGTGTGAAATATGTATTTATGACTATTTTTGTTATGCACGCAGTTTCAACATGTCTATATAAGAATGATTTTAATTTTCAATTGCTAAAATTAACTTATGCTTCTTTCTTTGCCATCGCGCTCATTAACTGACTTTTAGCAATGGACTTTGGACAACTTTTACAGATTTTGGGCTGGCTTGTTGCTGTACCATTCATCACAGCAGGACTTTATGTAGTTTTTTTGCCATGTTTTGTGATCTTGGTTCGTAAGTTCAGTACCCGGCCTCCAAGCCCAAGGACGCTTCTCCAACCCCTTACAGAAGTCAGTGTTAAAGCCAGGGATGCATGATTGATACTAGTAGTTTAAATGTGTTAAGTTTCTGCTAATACTTATTACTTGTGAATAGGACTTGGGGGAGTCTGGCAGTTCTGTACTTGTATGAAGTTCAATATTTTCCCCAAAGTTGTTCACTTGCTCATGAACTCGCAGCTTTGATGAAGGGGGGACTAGGGAAGGCCGACGACTACATGAGATAGGGAAGTTTTACCCCTCAATCTCAATCACCTCCATTGTCATCTCTTTATATAGTCAATGGGTTTAACTGAATCCATTATTTTCGGCATATATCAATGTTTGTGTGAAATAACTTAAGTTAAAAGAAACACCAAAATTTTAACTTAAACTTGGTTAGTGTAATGGTTTCCGTGGTAAGCTCCTATAGGTTGAACTTATCAAATTTAAATCATGGATTCACGTCTACTTAGAGGTACGTGCTCTCAGAGACTCTCATGTAGATGAAGAGCTCTATGCTTGATTGCATTGTTATGAAACATCAATTAGTACATGTATAATCGTTAAATTTTAAAATCATGGATTTGCATTTATTTAGTGTAATGGACAAGTAAAGATGCACGGAGTGAGTTTTTACATATCAGCAGCTAATATTTAAAGCATGATACATTGAACATAAAGATAATTTAAGAGTCAGAATTAATGTATTCGGATTACTGTATTCGGATGAAAAGAAGGGATTTTTAAAGTTCTGGAAATGGGTGAGAATAATGGAAAATATGATTAAAAAAAGTATTATTAGATAATTATTTCTTTATACTATGAGATTCACTGAAGCTAATATTTTCGACACGTTATATGGATATATGGTGAAATTCATGTTTAAAGTAATTTGAGTAGTATTGTTCTTGTTGAACCTACGAGTTAAACACATGACTGTATGAGTTGAAGGTTTATGTATTAATAAGTAAAGCAAATTTATATGGTAATATTTGTAAATTATTACTCCTTCTGTTTTAATTTATTTAGTTTGATTCGGAGTGTAGGGTTTAATTAACTAATGTTTTATGAGAATTTAGACATAAATTTTTTTACTCTTTTTTAAAGTAAAATTTATATATTTAACCTACATTTCCATTTCCATCTATTACTTATATATAAGTGTGGATAAGCAGATACGTCTCGATCGACATGTCTGCTTTAACTGTTTACTTAAGCAGGTAGCTGCATAGATTGACGTGTCAACTAAGCAGATAACTGTAACTTTTTTTTATTTTACCGTGACAATTAGGCAAGCAGCTGCAGATTGACGTGTTTGCTTAAGCAAGTAGCTACAATTCATTTTTATTTTACCGTGGCAGTCAAGCAGACAACTGTCGATTGACGTGTCTGCTAAGCAACATATTTTTATTTTATCGTTTCTATTGATTATTTCCCCAGTTGCTTCAACTGTGATTTTACAACATTGCCCTTAATAAATTATTTTATTTTATATGGGCAATATAAATTGAAACAAAGTAAGTAATAAATATTATTTAAGTGCGGATAAGCAAGCATGTCTCGGTCGACATGCTTGTTTCAGCTGCTTGTTCAGACAAACAACTTAGCATTATACGATATTGATACTCTACATAGATCTATATAACTATTTATAAAATATTGATACATTACATATACACAGTAAAAATTATTGAAATTTTTTTTGAGAAAGAGGGATATTTTTTATTTAAGAAAATACAGTAAAAAACAATAAAAAGAATAAGTGTTTTTTTTGAAAAAAAAAATCAATGATGCAAAGGAAGGAAACGTGAAAAAGAAAATGAAAGGAAGCAAAAAAAAAAGCCTAATGCCTTGGACTGATTTGAGCTCAGTAATTGAGCTGATTTGGATCCATGATCTCCTTTTAATTATTTTTTGTGTAAATAAAAATGTGACTATATTTATTATAAATTTATTTATTTATTATATATATTTGTTATAGCAATTTTCACGAATCACCATCAACTTCAATTCCCGATTAACCGGATAGCTATTGAAACCACCAATAATTTTTGAAGTTTTTTTTTTAAATTGAAAGTTTCATTTCATATACTTCTTCCCAGTTGTTGTTGGCCGCAGTAAAAATTGTACTTGGATATTATGGATTGAAATTTCTTCATGAAAAATCCTTCAGACAAAAGACAAGGAATGAAAATTGTTTTCTGCAGTCTCGATATCAATGTTGAAATGTAATTTATCATCAGATTCATCTTGTTTTTGCTGATTATCAATTTTCTTTGATGTCAAATTCTCATTTAATAAACTACAATTTTTTCAATCAACTTGGTCATTTTTAAAGTTAAAACATTATTGTCAATTTTTTTAAAAGTTAAAACGTATTATAGCTAAATTTATAGAATTTGATGGCTCGTGATTGAATTCTTAAGAAACGTTATTGTAAGTAACATTTTCGGTGTAAAACGTGTCTCACAGTAACGTTTTTTACCTAATACGTTACTGTGAGTAATGTATTATGGTTAAGAACGTTACTTAGAGTAACGTTACGTAAGCTAACACCGTTAAATAAAATGTAACTTAAAATATTATTGAGAATACATTTATACTAGTTTTGTAAAAAAAAATTAAAAAATATATATTATTTTGATGAATTAATTTAAATAATTGCTTATGATAAAAAATTCTGAAGAAATTTACATTTATAGCAATAAAGTTTATTCTGTCCTAAATTAGCATATACCCACCCACCCTTTTTTAAGAAATATTTTTTTGTTTGTTTATTAAGTAGTATTAATATTTAATCAAGCTTTAACATGGCCAGCTGTCTACAGATTTCTTAATTTTTTTACTATATAGTATACGTATTATCACCATGTTTGTTTATTGAATTATTTTACTTGAAGAGAATGGACACTTCTATTTAAATTGGAAGTCAAAACGAAATTCTTTGTAATCCATTTCTTTTATATAGCCATTTTACTCTTTAATTCTTTTTTTTTTTTAAATTAACCCGCCGACCGTTTTTTCCCCTCCAATAATCTAAGGTATTTTTTTCTTCTATTTTAGTGAATTTTTAATTATATTTTAGTTGTTTAGAAATTATTCAATATGTTTGAATATTTTTGTGTTAGTTGTGAA
>JBCEWC010006180.1:0-23531 GCA_038996855.1 Solanum aculeatissimum
GGAACCGTGGGCTAACACCCACGAAAACTGCCAAAATCGCCTATTTCTTATTCCTTGGCCCATAAAATACTACCAGGCCATATCCAACCCCGACAGAACACCTAGGCCTCTTTCTTGGCTCGTTACAGACCCCACAGTATATTTTTTTGGGAATGTTGGCCCTGATCCCCGGGCAGCGCCAAGAACCGTGGGCTAACACCCACGAAAAACTACCCAAATCGCTTGTTTCTTGTTCCTTGGCCTATAAAATATTACCAGGCCATATCCACCCCCGGCTGGCCACCTAGGCCTCTTGTCTAGCTCATTACAGACCCCTCAATACAATTTTCTTTTTGAAATTTAGCCCCGAGCCTTGGGCAGTGCAAGGAACTATGGGCTAACACCCACGAAAAACTACCGAAAGCGCTTATTTCTTGTTCTTTGGCCAATAAAATACTACGAGGCCATATCTAACCCGGTGGGCCACCTGGGCCTCTTGCCTAGCTTGTTATAGACCCCTTGGTATAATTTAGTGGGAAAGTTGGCCCTAAGCCTCGGGCAGCACCAGGAACTATGGGCTAACATCAATGAAAAACAACCCAAATTGCCTGTTTCTTGTTCCTTGACCCATAAAATACTACCAGGCCATATCCAACCCAGAGGCCCAGCTGGGCCTCATGCCTGGCTCATTATAGAGAATTTGGTATAATATTTTTTGAAATTTCGCCCCGAGACCCCGTCAGCACTAGGAACCATGTGCTAAGACCCACGAACAATTTCTCAAATCGCCTATTTCTTATTCCTTCGCCCATAAAATACTACCACGCAATATGCAACGCCGGCGTTCCACCAAGGCCTCTTGCCTGACTTATTAAAAATACCTCAGTATAAATTTTTGGGAAATTTGGCCCCGAGCCTCAGGCAGCTCCAGGAACCGTGGGCTAACACTCATGAAAAACTACCCTAATTGCCTATTTCTTTTTCCTTGGCCCATAAAATACTACTAGGCCATATCCAACCCTGGAGGGACACCTGGGCCTCTTACCTTGCTCGTTAAAGACCTCTCAGTATAATGTTTTGGGAATGTTGTCCCCGAGCCCCGGGCAGTGCCTTGAACTGTGGGCTAACATCTTTGAAAAAACTGCCCAAATCACTTTTTTCTTGTTCCTTGGCCCATAAAATATTACCAAACCATATCCAACTCCGACGGGCCACCTGGGCCTCTTTCCTGGCTCGTTATAGAACTCTCAGGGTAATTTTATAGAAATTTGGCCCCGAGGCACGGGATGCGCCATGAACCATGGGCCAACACCCACAAAAACTGCCCAAATTACCTGTTTCTTGTTTATTAGCCCATAAAATACTACCAGGCCATATCCAACACCGGTGGGCTACCTGTGCCTCTTTCCTTTCTTGTAAGAGACCCTTCGATATAATGTTTTGGGAAAGTTTACTCCGAACTCCAGGCAGCGCCAGTAACCGTGGGCTAAAACCCACGAAAAACTGCCCAAATTACTTGTTTCTTATTCCTTGGCCCATATAATATTACCAGACCATATAAAACCCAAGCGGGCCTCCTTGGCCTCTTTCCTGGCTCATTACAGAACCCTCGGTATAATTTTAGGGAAAGTTCATCCTGCACCCCAGGCAACTCCAGGAACCGTGGGCTTACACCCACAAAAAACTACACAAATTGCTTATTTCTTGTTCCCATGCCCATAAAATACTACTAGGCCATATCCAACCCAAGAGTGACACCTGGTCTCTTTCCTGGCTCATTCCAGACCCCTCGGTTTAATATTTTTGGAAAATTAGCCTCGAGCCCTAGGCAGCACTAGGAATCATGGGCTAACACCATTAAAAAACTACCCAAATCGCTTGTTTCTTGTTTCTTAGCCCACAAAATACTACCAGACATTATGAAACCCTAGCGGGCCATCTAGGCCACTTGCCTGGCTTATTACAAACACCTCAGTATAATCTTTTAGGAAAATTAGCCCTGGGCAGCGCCAGAAGCAGTGGACTGAGACCCATGAAACTACCCAAATGAACTGTTTCTTGTTTCTTGGCCCATAAAATACTAACAGGCCATATCCAACCCTAGTGGGCCACCTGGGTCTCTCACCTGGCTTGTTACAGATGCCTTGGTATGATTTTTTGGGAAAATTTACCCCGGGCAGCGCCAGGAACCATTGGCTACCACCCATGAAAAACTTCCCAAATCGCCTGTTTCTTGTTCCTTGGCCCATAAATACTACCAGGCCATATCCAACCACGGCAGGCTACCTGGGCCTCTTTCTTGGCTTTTTACAGACCCCTCAATATAATATTTTGGGAAAGTTAACCTCGAGCTTCGGGCAACGCTAGGAACCGTGGGCTAACACCCACTAAATACTACCTAAATAGCCTGTTTCATGTTCCTTGGCCCATAAAATACTAGCAGGCCATATCCAACCCCGACATGCCACCTGAGCCTCTTGCTTGTCTTGTTACAGACCCCTCGGTATAACCTTTTGGGAAAGTTAGCCTCGACCCGTGGGCAGCTCTTGGAACCTTGGGCTTAACACCCATGAAACATTGCCCTAATTGCCTTTTTCTTGTTCCTTGGCCCATAAAATACTACCAGGCCATATCTAACCCCGCTGAGCCACCTGGGCCTCTTGATTGGCTCATTACAGACCATTCGGTATAATATTTTTGGAAAGTTGGCTCCGAGCCCCGGACAGTGCCAAGAACCGTGGGATAACACCCACGAAATATTACCCAAATCACTTGTTTCTTGTTCCTTTGCCCATAAAATACTAACAGGCCATATCATACCCTGGTGGGACACCTGGGCCTCTTTCTTGGCTCGTTACAGACCCCTTGGTATAATGCTTTATGAAAGTTGTCCCCGAGCCCCAGGCAGCGCTACGAACCGTGGGCTAACACCATAGAAAACATCCCAAATAGCCTGTTTCGTGTTCCTTGGCCCATAAAATACTACCAGGCCATATCCAACCTCGGTCAGCCACCTAGGCATCTTGCCTGGCGCATTACAGCCCCTAAGTATAATATTTTGGGAAATTTATCCGCGAGCCCCAAGCAGCGCCAGGAACCGTGGGCTAACACCTACGAAAACTGCCCAAATCGCTTATTTCTTATTCCTTGGCCCATAAAATACTACCAGGCCATATCCATCCCCGGTGGAACACCTAGGCCTCTTTCCTGGCTCGTTGCAGACCTCGCACTATATTTTTTTTGGAAAGTTGGTCCTGATCCCCAAGCATCGCCAAGAACCATGGGATAACACCTACGAAAAACTACCCAAATCGCTTGTTTCTTGATCCATGGCCTATAAAATACTACCAGACCATATCTACCCCCGGATGGCCATCTGGGCCTCTTGTCTGGCTCATTACAGACCCTTCAGTATAATTTTATTTTTGCAATTTGGCCCCAAGCCTCGGGATGTGCAAGGAACTATAGGCTAACACCCACGAAAAACTACCCAAATCACTTGTTTCTTGTTCTTTGGCCCATAAAATACTACGAGGCTATATCTAACCCAGGTGGGACAACTGGGCCTATTGCTTAGCTTGTTACAGACCCCTTTGTATAATTTAGTTGGAAAGTTGGCCCTAAGCCTCGGGCAGCACCAGGAACCGTGGGCTAACATCAACGAATAACTGCCCAAATCGTCTATTTCTTGTTACTTGGCCCAAAAAATACTACCAGGCCATATCCAACCCCAGCAGGGCACCTGGGCCTCTTGTCTTGATCGTAAGGGACCTCTCGGTATACTTTTGTTAGAAAATTGGTACCGAACCTCGGGCAGTGCCAGGAATCGTGGGATAACACCTATGAAAATCTGCCAAAATCGCCTATTTCTTGTTTTTGGACAGTAAAATACTACCAGGCCATATTAAATCCCGGTGGGCCACCTGTTCCTCTTGCCTGACTCATTAAAGACCCCTTGGTATAAGTTTTTTAAAAGTTTCCCTGAGCTTTGGGCAGTGCCAGGAACCGTGGGCTAACACTCAAGAAATATTGTCCAAATCGTCTGTTTCTTGTTCCTTGGCCCATAACATACTACCAGACCATATCCAACCCCAGCAGGAAACTTGGTCCTCTTGTCTGACTTGTTACAGACCTTGCGGTATAATATTTTGGGAAAGTATGTTCTGAGCTCTGGGTAGCGCCAGGAACCGTGGGCTAACACCCACAACAAAATGACCAAATTTCCTATTTCTTGTTCCTTGGCCCATAAAATACTACCAAACAATATCCAACCCCGGTGAGCTACTTGGGCCCCTTGGCTGGCTTGTTACAAACCCCTCAGTATAATTATTTGGAAAAGTTGGCCCCGAGCCTTGGGTAGCGCCAGGAACCGTGGGCTAACACCCACAAAAAACTAATCAAATCGCTTGTTTCTTGTTCCTTGTCCCATAAAATACTACTAAGCCATAACCAATCCCGGTGGGCCACCTGGGCATCTTGCCTAGCTCGTTACAGACCCCTCAGTATAAGTTTTTTGGAAAGTTGTCCCCGAACCCTAGGCAACACCATACCCACAAAAAACTATCCAAATTATTTTTTTCTGGTTCCTTGTCCCATAAAATACTACCAGGCTATATCCAACCTCGGTAGGCCACCTGATCCTCCTGAGCTCGGTGCAACGCAAGGAACCGTGGGCTAACACCTACAAAAAACTGTCCAAATTGTATGTTTATTATTCCTTAGCCCATAAAATACTCCCAGACCATATCCAACCACGGCGGCCCACCTGGGCCTCATGCTTGGCTCATTACAGATCCCTCGGTATACGTTTTATGAAAATTTGGCCCTGAGCCCCGGGTATCTCTAGGAACTGTGGGCCAATACCCACGAAAAACTGCCCAAATTGCCTATTTCTTATTCCTTGGCCCATAAAATACTACCAGGCCATATTTAACCCCTACGGGCAACATGAACCTCTTTCCCAAATTGTTACAGACCCCTCGGTATAATCATTTGAGAAAGTTGGCCCCGAGCACTGGGCAACGCTAAGAATCGTGGGCTAACACCCATAAGAAACTACCCAAATTGCCTGTTTCTTTTTCCTTGGCCCATAAAATTCTACCAGGCCATATACAAACTTGGAAGGACACCTGAGCCTCTTGCCTAACTCATTACAAACCCCTAGGTATAAGGTTTTGGGAAAGTTGGCCTCGAGCCCCGGGCTGCGCCAGGGACCGTGGGTTAACACCCACGAAAAACTGCCCAAATCACCTATTTCTTGTTCCTTGGCCCATAAAATACTAGCAGACCTTATCCAACCCCGTGGGGCCACCTAGGCCTCTTGCCTGGCTCGTTATAGACCCCTTGGAAATTTGTTTTTTGAAAGTTGGCCCCAAGCCCCGGGCAGCGCCAGGAACTGTGGGCTAACACCCACGAAAAACTGCCAAAATCGCCTGTTTCTTGTTCCTTCGCCCATAAAATACTAAAAGGCCATATCAATGCCCAGTGGGCCACCTGGACCTCTTTCCTGATTTGTTAAAGACCCCTCTGTATAATTATTTGGGAATGTTGGCCCTGAGTCACGGGCAGCGCCAGGAACCGTGGGATAACACCCAAGAAAAACTCTCCAAATCGCCTATTTTGTATTTTTTGGCCCATGAAATACTATTAGACTATATCCAACCCTGGCGGGCCACTTGGGTCACTTACCTTGCTCATTATAGAGCACTCGGTATAATATTTTGGGAAAGTTGGCCCCGAGCCCCAGGCAGTGCCACGAACCATGGGCTAACACCCAACAAACATTTCCCAAATCGCTTATTTCCTGTTTCGTGGCCCATAAAATACTACCATGCCATATACAACCCTGGTGGGCCACCTGTGCCTCTTTCCTAGCTCATTAAAGACCCCTATGCTTAATATTTTGGAAAAGTTGGCCCCGAGCGTCAGGCAGCGCTAGGAACCATGGGCTAAAACCCACGAAAAACTGCCCAAATTGCCTGTTGTTTGTTCTTTGGCCCATAAACTACTACCATGCCACATCTAACCCCGGTGGCCCACTTGGGCCTCTTTACTAGCTTATAATAGACCCCTCGGTATATGGGTTTTTTGAAAGTTATCCCCGAGCCCTAGGCAACACCAGGAATCGTGGGCTAACACCCACAAAAACTGCCCAAATCACGTTTTTCTTGTTCCTTGGCCCATAAAATACTAACAGGTCATATCCAACCCCGACGAGCCACCTTAGCCTCTTCCCTGGCTCAATATAGACCCCTTGGTTCAATGTTTTGGGAAAATTGGCCTCGATCCCTAGGCATTTCCAGAACCCGTGGGCTAACACCCAAACAAAACTACCCAAATCACTTGTTTATTATTCTTTTGCGGATAAAATACTACAATGCCATATCTAACCCCAGTGGGTTATCTGGGCCTCTTGCCTGGTTCGTTATGAACCCCTCTGTATAATTCATTGGGAAATTTGACCCTGAGCCTAGGGCAGCGCCAGGAATTGTGGTCTAACACCCAAGAAAAACTACCCAAATTGCCTGTTCCTTGTTCCTTGGCCCTTAAAATTCCATCAGGCCATATCCAACCCCGGAAGCCCATTTGGGACTCTTGCCTAGCTCATTACAGACCCCTTGATATAATATTTTGGAGAAGTTGGCCCCGCGTCATGGGTAACGCCAGGAACCGTGGGCTAACACGCATGAAAAACAGCCCAAATCACCTTTTTCTTGTTCCTTGACCCATAAAATACTATTAGGCCATATCTAACTTTTGCGGGCCACCTGGTCCTCTTTCTTGGCTTGTTACAGATCCCTCGGTATAATGTTTTTTGAAAAGTTGGCCCCAAGCCCCAGGCAGCGCCAGGAACTGTGGGCTAATACCCACAAAAAACTACCCTAATCACCTATTGTTTGTTCCTTGGCCAATAAAATACTACCAGGCCATATTCAATCTAGGCGGACCACCTGGGCATCTTTTCCCTCTCATTAAAAACCCCTCGGTATATGTTTTTTGTGAAAGTTGGATCGGAGCACTGGGCAGCGGTAATAACCGTGGGCTAACACACATAAAAAACTGTCCAAATTGCCTATTTCTTGTTCCTTGGCCCATAAAATTCTACCATGCCATATCTAATCTTGGCAGACCTTCTGAGCCTCTTTCCTGGCTCGTTACAAACCCCTTGGTATAAATTTTTGGAAAAGTTGGTCCCGAGCTTCGAGCAGCGTAAGGAACCATGGGCTAACATCCACGAATAACATCCCAAATAACCTGTTTCTTGTTCCTTGGCCAATAAAATACTACTAGGCCATATCGAAGCCCAACGGGCCACCTGGGCCTCTTGCCTTGATTTTTATAGACCCCTTGGTGTAATATTTTTGGAAAGGTTACCATGAGTCCTTGACAGCGCCTGGAACTGTGTGCTAACACCCACGAAAAACTATCCGAATCACCTTTTTCTTGTTCTATGGCTCATAAAATACTATCAGGCCATAGCTAACCCCAGCGGGCAACCTGGGACTTTTGACTGGTTTGTTATAGACCCCTCAGTATACTTTTTTTTGGAAAGTTGACCCCGAGCTCCAGGAAGCACCTGGAACCGTGGTCTAACACCCACGAAGAACTACCCAAATCACTTGTTTCTTATTCCTTGGTCCATAAAATACTACCAGGCCATATCCTAACCCGGCGGGCCACCTGGGCCTCATGCCTGGCTCAATACAGACCCCTTGGAATATGTTTTTGGGAAAGTTGGCCCTGAGCCCCGAGCAGCGCCAGGAACCGTGGGCTAACATCCACGACAAATTGCCAAAATTACCTGTTTTTTTCCTTGGCCAATAAAATACTACAAGGCCATATCAAACCTCAGTGGGCCACCTCGGCCTCTTGCTTTGCCCGTTAAAAACCGCTTGATATAAATTTTAGGGAAAGTTGGCCTTGAGCCACAGACAGCGCCAGGAACTGTAGGCAAACGCCCATGAAATACTGCCCAAATCGCCTGTTTCTTGTTCCTTGGTGCATAAATTACTACCAAGCCATATCTAACCGTGGAAGGGCACTTGGGCCTCTTTCGTGGCTTGTTATAGACCCCATGACAAAATGTTTTCAGAAATTTATCCCCGGGACCCAGGCAACGCCATGAACCGTGGGCTAACACCCACAAACAACTACCCAAATCGCCTGTTTCTTGTTCTTTGGGCTATAAACTACTACCAAGCCATATCCAAACCTTGTGGGCCACTTGGTCATCTTTTTTGGCTCATTAAAGACTGTTCCATATATTATTTTGGGATAGTTGGCCCCGAGCCCCGGGAAGTGTCAGGAACCGTGGGCTAACACCCACGAAAAATGGCCAAATCACCTATTTCTTGTTCCTTGGCCCATTAAATAATACCAGGACATATCTAACCCCGGTGGGCTACCAGGGCCTCTTGCCTATCTAGTTATATACCCATCAGTATAATATTTTGGTAAAGTTATCCCCGAGCCCCAGGCTGCGCCAGGAACCGTGGGCTAACATCCACAAATATTTGCCCAAATCCCCTATTTCTTATTCCTTGGCTCATAAAATACTACCAGGCCATATCAAACCCCGGCGAACAACCTGGGCCTCATTCCTAGATCATTATACAACCCTCGGTATAATTTTTGGCGAAAGGTTGACCCTAGTCTCGGGAAGCTCCAGGAACCATGGGTTAACACCCACGAAAAATTGCCCAAATCAACTTTTTCTTGTTCCTTGGCCCATAAAATATATAATGGCTATACCCAACCCTGGAGGGCCACCTGGGCCTCTTTACTGACTTGTTATAGTACCCTCGGTATACATTTTTAGGAAAGTTGGCCCCGATCCCCCGGCAGCACCAAGAACCGTGGGCTAAGACCCCCAAACAATTCCCAAATCAACTATTTATTGTTCCTTGGACCATGAAATTCTACCAGGCCATATCCAACCCCTGCCGGACACTTGGGCCTCTTTCCTGGCTCGTTACAGACCCCTCGATTTATGTTTTTGGGGAAGTTGGCCCTGAGCCCCGAGCAACACCAGGAATCGTAGTTTAACACCCATGAAAAACTGCCCAAATCACTTGTTTCTAGTTCTTTGGCCCATAAAATTCTACCAGTCCATATCCAACCCTGGCGGGTCACCCAGACCTCTTGTCTGACTCGTTACAGACCCTTAGTATAAGATTTTAAGGAAGTTGGCCCCGAGCCCCAGACAGTACAAGGAACCGTTGGCTAACACCCATGAAAAACTACCTAAATTGTATTTTTCTTGTTCCTTGGCCCATAAAATACTACCAGGCCATATCCAACCCTAGAGGACCACTTGGTCCTGTTACTTGTAACGTTATAGACGACGCGGTATAATTTTTTTGGCAAGGTTGCCCCAAGTCCCGGGCAGCGCCAGGAATCGTGGGCTAACACCCACGAAAAACGGCCTAAATTGGCTTTATATTATTCCTTAGGCCATAAAATACTACCTGGCCATATCTAACCCCGGTGGGCTACCTGGGTCTCTTGCCTGACTTGTTATAGACCCCTTGATATACTACCAAAAATTGCTTGTTTCTTGTTCCTTGGCCCATAAAATACTACCAAGCTATATCCAACCCCAACGGGCCACCCATGCTTATAGACAGGCTCGTTATAGACCCCTCAATATAATTTTTGGAAAATTTGTCCCCAAGCCTCGGGCAGCGCTAAGAACCATGGGCTAAAACCCACAAACAATTGCCCAAATCGCCTATTTCTTATTCCTTGGCCCATAAAATACTACCATGCCATATCCAACCTCAGCAGGCTACCTGGGCCTCTTGTCTGGCTCGTTACAGACACCTCATTATAATATTTTTATAAAGGGTGCCCTGAGCCCCGGGCAACGAAAGGAACTGTGGGCTAACACCCATGAAAAACTGCTTAAATCACCTATTTCTTGTTCCATGTCCCATAAAATACTACCAAGCCATATCCAACCCCCGTGGGCCTCCAAGGCCTCTTGCTTGGCTCGTTACAGACCCTTCGATATAATATTTTGGGAAAGCTAGCCCCAAGCCCCGGGCAATGCCAGGAACCGTGGGCTAAGACCTATGAAAAACTGCCCAAATCACCTGTTTCTTGTTCCTTGGCCCATAAAATACTACCAGGCTATACCCACCTTCGATGGGCCACTTTACTTGCTAGTTACAAACTCCTCGGTATAATATTTTGTGAAAGGGGGCCCTGAGCCCCGTGCAGGGCTAGGAACCATGGGCTAACACCCACGAAAAACTGCCCAAATCACCTATTTCTTGTTCCTTGACCCATAAAATACTAACAGGCCATGTCTAACCCCGGCTGGCCATCTGGGCCTCTTTCCTGGCTCGTTACAGACCTCTTGGTATAATATTTTAGGAAAGTTAGCCCTTAGCCCTGAGAAGCGCTAGGAACCATGGGCTAACACCCATAAAAAACTGCCCAAATCACCTGTTTCTTCTTCCTTGGGCCATAAAATACTAGAAGGACATATCCAACTGCGGCGGGCCACCTAGGCCTCTTTCCTGGCCCATTATAGACCCCTCGGTATAATTTTGGGGAAAGTTATCCCCGAGCCACTAGCAGCACTAGTAACTGTGGGCTAACAACCACGAAAAATTACCCAAATCACCTGTTTCTTGTTCCTTGGCCTATAAAATACTACCATGCCATATCAAACCCCGACAGTCCTCCTGGGCCTCTTCCCTGGGTAGTTACAGACCCGTCAGTATAACATTTTAGGAAAGGTGGCCTCGAGCCCCGGGCAGCCCCAGGAACCGCGGGCTAACACCCAACAAAAACTACTCAAATAGGTTATTTCTTATTCCTTGGCTCATAAAATACTACCAGGCCATATCCAACCTCGGCGGGCCACCTGGGCTACTTGCCTGGCTCATATAGACCCCTCAGTATAATTTTTTGGGAGAGTTAGTATCATACCCAAAATCCCATTAAGACGGACTAGCACCCATTGCCGACAAGGCTCGAGAGAACCAACCTGTAATAACACTATCTATTAACATTATAAGGTATTTACACACTTAACATGCTTTTAGGAAAGTAGATAGTAATTACAGGCCAAAAAGAAATATATATGACTCGGACGTTGGAGCCATGATGCCAAAAATACAAGAGATGACATACTTTACTTTACATAGTCTACAAGGCCTCTAGATAAGAAACACTATCTTATAAGGGTCAGCGTTGGCCCACCTCAATAGCAACTACTATACAATACAAAACATAAGCTCTAAACACACAGAATTCCGAAGCAACCTGGAGCCCTATAATAGTAGCTAGAATCTTGTACTCCTACTAGGGAGATCTAGTAGCTCCTGTACCTAAAACATGAAATGTAGGTCTCCCAAGAGGGACGTCAGTATGAGATAATGTAATGAATATGTAAGGCAAACTGTACTATGTGTGAAATAAGAACTCAAATGAAATCATGCACCGTTGTATATATAAGGGACCACCTTTAGTCAAATTGTGGAATCAAGTACTTTATGTCCTTTATGTTACTTTACCTTTATTTATTGTATAATCTATGACCACCATATAATACAAATGACTAGCTTCTCGGTGGTAAATATTTATCGGGATGGACCCTAGCTAGGCTTTCCTTGCTGGTTTCGGAGTGGGTCATCCTAAGGAGTCTACAAAACCGTGTCTTTGTAGAGTCTTGCTTATGGATGTGTTGTGCACTAAATTTATAATCAGGAGGCTATAAGGCATTTAGGAGTTGTTACCTTTTATTCATTCTTTAGATCGTGCCATAGAGGTAAATGTTGCAGGTTGATTGTGTCTGACCTCTAAATTGTTTTGTATAGCAAGTAAGCCGAAAACAAGGAAACGCAAAGGCAAAGAGAAAGAAGTAGAAGTGGTAGTTGGTGTACCCAATTGGGTGAGATAACAAAGTGAGGCCCATGATGAGTCTCTATCACAGACATCTCTAACTTCTCCATCTCTTTATGTACCAAGGAGTTGTGAAAATACTCCAGAACCTCCTATCGATGCTACCATGCAAGATTTGAGAAATGCAGTCCAACTATTGACTCGTATAGATGCTAGCCAAGGTCAAAGACAAGAAGGCCCAGTTACAGGTGCAGGTGGTGCAGCTGGTGCAGGTAGGGCAGCCAGCATGAGGATACACAATTTTCTCAATTTAGACCCTCCATCATTCACCAAGTTAGATCCCAACAAAGATCCATAAGATTTCATTGATTAGATCCAATGCACTTTGGATGTTATGCACATAAGTGGTACAGAAGTTGTTAAGATGACATCATACATATTGAAGGGTGTGGCTATACTATGGTATGAAGCTTGAAATCAATCTAAGGGTACATATGTTCCTCCAACTACTTGGAAGGAGTTCAAAGAGGTATTTCTTGACCATTATCTGCCCTTAGAGATCCGAGAAGCCCGTGCATATCAGTTCCTAAATCTCTACCAGGGGAATATGAGCATGAGGGAGTATAGTCTTCAATTTAATTCCCTGGCCAGGTATGCTCCTAATATAGTTACTACTATGGCAGATAGAGTTTATCGATATATGGATAGGTTGGATTCGTATCTAGTTAGAGATTGTACCATTGCTTCTTTGAATAAAGACATGGATATAGTGAGAAAACAAGCTTTTGAACAAAAACTGGAGGATCAAAGGCAAAGGAGAATGGCACAAGAGTTAGAAAGGGGGCAGTCCAAGAGGGACAAATCTACAGGGCAATTTACACCACCTCAAGGTGAGTTTAAGCCTCGATTTCCTAATAGACCACCTAGGCTATCATCTTTCTACTCTGCAGTCAATGCTCTACCACAACTTCAAAGGTCTAGAAGTAATCAGTTTGGTCAATGAAGCGAGGGCCAAGGTGCACAAATAACGGGATATTTGCCAAGCCAACAAATGCCTCCTAGGCAGCTTTGCAAACAATGTGGGAGGAGCTACTTAGGTACATGTCACATGGGGTCATATGCTTATTACTGGTGTGGTGTGCCAAGGCATATGATTAGATATTGCCAAAGAGACGTGTGGGTGATATAACATAACCTACCAGATCAGCTGTTGCATCATCATCATCAACACCTCCATTAGGCAGAGGTTAACAAGTTTCTACAGGTCATGGTAGAGGTGTTAGAGGGGCATCTAGCTCTAGTGGGGTCCAAAATCATACCTATGCTCTAGGGACTCAACATAACTTGGAGGCTTCACCAGATGTGATTAAAGGTACATTTCCCATCTTTTCATATAATGTATATGCATTGATTGAACCTGGATCTACACTATCATATATCATTTCACTAGTTGCTGGGACGCTTAAGAGAACACCTAAATTGTTGAACAAACCATTTGAAGTGTCTACGACAATCGGTGAATCTATTATGGTTAGAAGGGTCTATTACTACTGTGTAGTAACTATCTATGAACGTGACATGTTGGCTGGCCTTATTGAGTTTGAAATGGTGGAATTTGATGTTATAATGGGTATGGATTGGTTGTCTTCTTGCTATGCAACCATGGATTGCCGAACTAAGAGAGTGTACTTTCACTTTCCAAATGAGGCGATCCTTGAATGAGAAGGCAATGTTGGGACACCAAAGGGTAAGTTTATTTCTTATTTTAAAGCAAGTAAAATAATGTCAAAGGGATATATATGCCATCTAGTTAGAGCGAGGGATGTGGAGGCGAAATCACCAACTATTCAATTTGGTCCAATAGTGAATGAGTTTGTTGATGTGTTTCTTAAAGAGCTTCCAAGTTTACCTCTAGAACGAGAAGTAGATTTTGGTATTGACTTAATTCCAGGCACTCAGCCTATTTCTATCCCTCTATATAGAATAGCCCCGGTGAAATTACGTGAATTAAAGGAGAAATTAAAAGACTTACTAGAGAAGGGTTTTATAAGGCCTAGTATGTCCCTTTGGGGTGCACCAGTGTTATTTGTATGTAAGAAATATGGCACTTTGAGAATGTGTATTGATTACCGACAATTAAATAGGGTGATAATTAAGAATAAATATCCCTTCCCAAGGATTGATAATTTATTTTTTCAGTTACAGGAAGCCAAAAGTTTTTCAAAAATTTACTTGAGATCAGGTTATCACCAAGTAAGGGTGAAGGAGAAAGATATACCTAAGACAACTTTCAGGACATGCTATGGTCACTTTGAATTTCTTGTTATGTCATTTGGGCTGACAAATGTACCAACAATGTTTATGGATTTAATGAACAGGGTGTTCAACACATTCTTCGATGTATTCGTGATAGTATTTATAGATGATATTTCAGTATATTCAATGTAGAAGAGGACCATGAAAATCACTTACGACAAGTATTACAAGTTCTTCATGATCGACAGTTGTATGCCAAGTTTTCCATATGTGAATTTTGGTTAAAATCAGTCGCATTCTTGGGTCATATTGTATCCGACGAAGGAATAAGGGTTGATTCACAAAAGATAAAGGTTGTGAAAGATTGGACAAGGCCAATAACACCCACGAAAGTTTGAAGCTTCCTAGGGTTGACAACTTATTACAGAAGGTTAGTTGAAGGTTTTTCTTCTATTTCTTCTCCTTTAACTAAGTTGACAACAAGATGACCAAGTTCCAATGGAATGATACATGTGAAAGAAGCTTCCAAGAGTTTAAAAGCAGGCTAACTTCTACACCTGTCCTAGTGCTTCCAGAAGGCACGGAGGGGTATGTAGTGTATTGTGATGCTTCTAAAGTTGGCTTAGGGTGTGTACTGACATAACATGGTAGGGTAATCGCTTATGCCTCGAGACAACTGCGGCCACATAAGAAAAACTACCCAACACATGATCTTGAGCTAACATCGATTGTATTTGCTTTAAAAATATGGCGCCACTATTTGTATGGGGTTCATGTTGACATATATACTGATCATAAGAGCCCGCAATACATCTTTAAGTAAAAAGACCTAAATTTGAGGCAACGGAGGTGGCTAGAGCAAATAAAGGATTATGATGTTGATATACTATACCATCCAGGCAAAGCAAATATAGTAGCCAATGCTCTGAGTCATAAGATGCTCATGAATACTAGCAATCAAAATAGGGTAAAGCAAAGGATTGTTAAAGATCTACGACAACTAGCCAGTTTGGAAGTTTGCCTTCTTGAAACTCCAAAGAAAGGGATTAGTGTGCATAATGCTATAGAGTCTTCATTGATAACTGAGGTGAAGGAGAAGCAATTTAATGATCCTATGCTACGGCGCCTTAAGCAAAAAGTAAGTCAAGGTATGATGAAAGAATTTGAGCTTAGACACGATGGGGTACTTTATTGTCAAAATAGATTATGTATGCCTGATATAAATGGACTAAGAAGGAGGATAATGGAAGAAGCCCATCATTCAAGATATTCCATCCACTAAGGATCAACTGAGATGTATCATGACCTAAAGGCAATATTTTGGTGGGGAGGCATGAAGAAGAACCTTGTAGAATTTGTGGCTTAATGTCCAAATTGCCAACAAGTCAAAGTAGAGCACCAAAAGCCAGGAGGTTATATGCAATGTATACAACTCCCAACTTTGAAGTGGGATATGATTAATATGGATTTTGTTACTGGACTTCATCGTTCATTTCATAAGTTTGACTCCATATGGGTAATAGTCGGTAGACATACAAAGTCAACACATTTCTACCAATTAGGAGCGATTATATGGCTGAAGAGTATACAAGGTTATATCTCAAAAAGATAGTTAGACTACATGGGGTCCCAGTCTCTATAATATCCAATCGGGGAGCTCAATTCATGACAAAGTTTTGGAAGTCTTTCCAAAAGAGTTTAAGAACACAAGTGAATTTGAGTACAACTTTCCATCTCTAGACAGACGGTCAAGTAGAACACACTATTCAAACACTAGAAGATATATTGCGAGCTTGTGCATTGGACTTCAAGGGTAGTTGGGTGGACCATTTTCCACTTATTGATTTTGCCTATAATAATGACAACCATTCAAGAATCAAAATGGCACCGTATGAAGCTTTGTACGAAAGGAAATGTAGGTCGCCAATCAGATGGTTTGAAGTGGGTGAAACCACCTTTCTAGGTCTAGATCTAGTCTAACAAGCCATGGAAAAAGTTAGGGTGATACAACAATGGATAGAAACAAGCCAAAGTCATAACAAATCATATGCAGATGCTAGGAAGAGAGGGCTAGAATTCTCAGTAGAAGATTGGGTATTCTTGAAGGTATCACCAATGAAGGTGGTTATAAGATTTGGTAAGAAGGGGAAATTGAGCCCACGTTACATAGGGCCATATAAAATTATTAAGAGGTTCGAATGGGTTTCATATGAATTAGAACTGGCCTAGGAGCTTTCAATGGTTCATCCAGTCTTTTATGTCTTAATGCTTCGAAAATATATAGGTGACCTATCCCGTATCACACCAATTGAACATGTTCAAGTTATAGGAGATCTTACCTATGAAGAGGTACCTATTGCTTTTCTAGATCATCAAGTTAAGAAGCTAAGGAATAAAGAAATAGCTTCAGTAAAGGTACTTTTGAGGAACCAACAAGTACAAGAGACAACGTAGGAAGCTGAGGAAGCGATGAAATCCAAGTACCCTTATCTATTTGAAGCTAAAGAGGAAGTCCAAGATACAGAATCAAAGCTCTATTAGGTACGTGTGTCTGAATATTTGTTATGTTGTCAAAAGTTTGTCTAAATAAAGGGTCGAACTTGTTTAAGTTATTCACTTATGCTAACATTCGGGGATGAATGTTCCTAGGGGGGAGGATGTAACACCCCGCATCTCACATGTACTAGTACTATGTATATAGAACATGATATGGTTTGGTAAAATGAGCACCAAGTTTTAGAAATGTTTAAATTTTAGATTGGAGGGATATATTCATGTCTAACACATAAGATGTGCGAGTGTTTAGAAGTTTTTAGTCAAATTAGGGAGATTGTGGACTTAAACGGCATGAAAGAAGTGAGGTACTTGTGGGACTTAGGAAGCTAGTAGGTGAGTCACCTATGTGCTTAGCTTAGATAAGCTAGTCACAATGTGAAGATTAATTCATCCATGAGTGAACTCACTTGAGACAAAACATTTAGTAAAACGGAAAGGAAATAGAGACGAGGCCCAACCCCAAATCTTTCCAAGCCTGGTAAAGAATATGTTGTGCATAGATTATACAGTAAATAAAGGTAAAGTAACATAAAGTACATAAAGTACTTGATCCACAATTTGACTAAAGACGGTCCCTTATCTATACAGCAGTGCATGATTTCATTTGAGTTCTTACTTCATACATACTACAGTTTGCCTTATATATTCAGTACATTATCTCGTATTGACGTCCCTCTCGGGAGACCAGCATTTAATACTGAAAGTACAGGAGCTACTATATCTCCAAAGTAGGAATACAGGATATCTAACTACTATTATTAGGCTCCAGGTTGCTTCAAAGTTCTGTGTGTCTAGAGCTTATGTTTTATATTGTATAGTAGTTGGTATTGAGGTTGGGCCTGTCCTAACCCTTATCAGATTATGTTTCTTATCTAGAGGCTTTGTAAACTATGTAAAGTAAAGTGTGACATGTCTTGTATTTTAGGCATCATGGCTCCAACGGCCTAGTCATATGTATTTTCTTTTGGCTTGTTATTGCTATCTACTTTCCTAAAAGCATGTAGAGTGTAGAAATACCTTATAAAGTTCATAGATAGTGTGATTACAGGTTGGCTCCCTCGAGCCTTGTCAACAAAGGGTGTCAGTCCGTCTTAATGGGATTTAGGGCATGACAGTTAGCTCCGAGCCCCAAGCAGCGCCAGGAACCGTCGGCTAACACCCACAAAAAACTGTCCAAATCACCTATTTCTTATTCATTGGCCATTAAAATACTACCAGGCCATGTCCAACCCTAGCGGGCCACCTGGGAATCTTGCCTAGAGTGTTAGAAACCCCTCGATATAATATTTTTAGGAAGTTGGCCCCGACCCCCGGGAAGGACCAGGAATCATGGGCTAATACCAAGGAAAAACTGCTTGAATCGACTATTTCTTGTTCCTTGGGCCCTAAAATATTACCAGACCATATCCAACCCCGACGGGCCATCTGGGCCTCTTTCCTAACTTGTTATAGACCCCTCGGTATAATATTTGGGGAAGTAGGCCTCGAGCCCCGGGCAGCGCCAGGAACCGTGGGCTAATACCTACAAAACATTGCCCAAATCGCCTGTTTCTTGTTCATTCGTCCATAAAATACTATCAGGTCATATCCAATCCCATCGGGTCACCTTGGACTCTTTTATGGCTCATTATAGACGCCTCAGTATAATATTTTGGGAAAGTTGTCCCCGAGCCCCAAGCAGCGCCAGGAACCGTGTGCTAACACCTACGAAAAACATCCTAAATCGCCTATTTCTTGTTCCTTGACCAATTAAATACTATTAGGCCATATCTATCTTCGGAGGGCAACCTAGGCCTCCTTCTTGTCTCATTACAAATCCCTCAGTATAATTATTTGGTAAAGTTGGCCCCGAGCCCCGGGAAGCACCAGAACCATGGGCTAACACCCATGAAAAACTGGCCAAATTACCTGTTTCTAGTTCCTTGGACCATAAAATACTACCAGACGATATTCATCCCTGGCGGGCCACCTGGGCCACTTTCCTAGATCATTAGAAACACCTCGGTATAATTTCTTGGGAAATTTTGCCTCGAGCCTCGGGTAGCGCTAGGAACCATGGGCTAATACCCACGAAAAACTACTCAAATTGCCTATTTCTTGTTCCTTGGCCCATAAAGAACTACCAGGCCATATCTATCCCCGGCGGGCCTCCTAGGATTCTTGAGTGGCTAGTTACATACCCCACAGAAAATTATTTTTGGAAAGTTAACCCCAAGCCCCAGGCAATGCCAGGAACTGTGGGCTAACACCAACGAAAAATTACCCAAATCGCCTGTTTCTGGTTCCTTGACCCATAAGATACTACCAGGAAATATCAAACCCCGGACGGACACATGGGCCTCTTACCTGGCTCATTACAGAATCTTTTGTATAATATTTTGGGAAAGTTGGCCTCGCGCCCCGAGCACCGGCAGGAACCGTGGGCTAATACACGTGAAAAATTGTGCAAATTGCCTGTTTCTTGTTTCTTGGCCCATAAAATACTACCAGGACGTATCCAACCCCGGCGGGCCACCTTGGCCTCTTGCTTGGCTCGTTAATGATCACTCGGTATAATATTTTGAGAAAGTTGGCCCCGAGCCTAAGGCAGTGCCCGGAACCATGGGCTAACACTAATGAAAAACTACTAAAATTGCCTATTTCTTGTTCCTTGGCCATTAAATTACTACCAGGCCATATTCAACCCCGGTGGACCACCTAGGCCTCTTGCCTGGCTCGTTACATATCTCTCGGTGTAAGGTTTTGGGAAATTTGGCCCCGAGCCCCAGGCAGTGCCATGAATCGTGAGCTAATTCCCATGAAAAACTACCCAAATCGACTATTTCGTGTTCCTTAGCCAATAAAATACTACCAAGCCATATCCAACCTCGGCGAGCCACCTGGGAATCTTGCCTGGCTTGTTATAAAGCCCTCGGTATAATATTTTGGGAAAGTTAGTCCTGAGCCCCGGGCAGTACCAGGAACCGTGGGCTAACACCCACGAAAAATTGCCCAAATCACCTATTTCATGTTCCTTGGCCCATAAATAACTACAAGGCCATATCCAACTCCAGCGGGCCACCTGGTCCTTTTTATTTGCTCGTTATAGTCCCCTCGGTATCATATTTTGGGAAAGTTAGCCTTGAGCCCCGGGCATCGCTAGCAACCATGGGCTAACACCTACAAAAAATAAGCCATATCACTTGTTTCTTGTTCCTTGGCTCATAAAATACTACAAGGTCATATCCAACCCTGGTAGACACCTGGACCTCTTACCTGGCTCGTTATAGACCCCTCGGTATAAATTTTTTGGAAAATTGGCCCAGAGCCCCGGGCAACACCGAGAACCGTGGGCTAACACCAATGAAAAACTGCCCAAATATCCAGTTTCGTGTTCCTTGGCCCATAAAATACTACCAGGCCATATCTTACCCCGGTAAGCTACCTAGGCCTCTTGCCTGGCTTGTTACAGATACCTTGATATAAGTTTTTGGGAAAGTTGGTCCTGAGCCCCGGGCAGCGCCAGGAACTGTTGGCTAACACCGATCAAAATATTTCCAAATCGCTTGTTTATTGTTCCTTGACCCATAAAATACTACCAGACCATATCCAACTCCAGCGGGCCACCTAGGCCTCTTCCCTAGCTCGTTATAGACCGTTGATATAATGTTTTGTGAAATGTGGCCCCGAGCACCTAGCAACGCCAGGAACCGTGGGCTAACACCAACGAACATCTCCTAAATCGCCTGTTTCAAGTTCCTTGGCTCAGAAACTACTACCAGGCCATATCCAACCACAGCGGGTCACTTGGACCTCTTTTCTGGCTCATTGTAGACTACTCAGTATAACGTTTTGGGAATGTCAGCCCCGGGCAGCACCAGGAACCGTCGGCTAACACCCACAAATATTTGCCGAAATTGTATATTTCTTGTTCCTTGGCTCATCAAAATACTACAGGCCATATTCAACTTCGGCAGGCCACTTGGGCCTCTTTCCTAGCTTTTTATGGACCCCTCGATATTAATTTTAGGGAAAGTTTGAACCGAGCCCCGGGCAACACCATGAACTGTGGGATAACACTCACGAAAAACTGCCCAAATTGCTTTTATCTTGTTCCATGACCCATAAAATACTACCATTCCATATGTAACACCGGTGGGGTACCTGGGCCTATTGATTGGCTCGTTTCAGATCCCTCAATATAATGTTTTGTTAAAGTTGGCCCCGAGACCCAGGCAGCGCCAGGAACCGTGGGCTAACACCCCTGAAAAATGTCCCAAATCGCCTTTTTATTGTTCCTTGGCCCATAAAATACTACCAGGCCATATCTAACCCCAGCGGGCCACCTGGGCCTCTTGCCTAGCTAATTACATACCCCTCGGTATAATATTTTGGCAAATTTGGCCCCGAGCGCCGAGCAGAGCCAGGAACGGTGGGTTAACACCTATGAAAAACTGCCCAAATGGCCTGTTTCTAGTTCCTTGGCCCATAAAATACAACCAGGCCACATCCAACCTTGGCGAGCCACCTGGGCCTCTTTTGTGGCTCATTATAGACCTCTCGGTATAAGTTTTTGTGAAAGTTGGCCCCGACACCGGGCATCGCCAGGAAATTTGGGCTAACACCCACAACAATTTGCCCAAATCGCCTATTTCTTGTTCCTTAGCCCCATAAAATACTAACTGGACATATTCATCCTCAGTGGGCCATCTGGGCCTCTTTCCTGGATCATTACAGACCCGTCAGTATAATATTTTGAGAAAGGTTTCCCCGAGCCCCAGGCAGCGCCAAGAACCGTGAGCTAAAACACATGCAAAACTGCCCAAATTGCCTGTTTCTTGTTCCTTGGCCCATAAAATACTACCAGGCCATATCCAACCCCGTGGGGCACCTGGTCCTCTTTACATGCTTTTTACAGACCCCTCAATATAATATTTTGGAAAATTTGGCTCCGAGCCCCGGGCAACACCAGGAACCGTTGGCTAACACCCATGAATAACTATCAAATCACCTGTTTCTTGTTCCTTGACCCATAAAATACTATCAGGAAATATCTAACCCCGACAGGCCTCCTGGAATTATTGCCTGGGTCGATACAGACCCCTTAGTATATGTTTTTGGGAAAGTTGGCCCTGAGCCCCCGGCAGCTCAAGGAACCCTGGGCTAACACCCATGAAAAACTGCCCAAATCACTTGTTTCTTATTCCTTGGCCCATAAAATACTACTACGCCATATCCAAACCTCGACGGGCTACCTGGGCCTCTTGACTATCTCGTTACAGACCACTCAGTATAAGTTTTTAGGAAAGTTGGCTCCGAGCCTCGGGCAGTGCCAGGATCTGTGCGCTACCACCGATGAAAAACTGCCCAAATTGCCTGTTTCTTATTCCTTGGCCTATAAAATACTACTAGGCCATATCCAACCACGATGGTCCACCTGGATCTCTTTCCTAGCTCGTTACATACTCCTTGGTATAATTATTTTTCTAAAGTTGGCCGCCTAACCCCAGGCAGCTGCACGAACCGTGGGCTAACACCCACAAACAATTGCCCAAATTGCCTATTTCTTGTTCCTTGGCCCATAAAATATTGCCAGGATATATCCAACCCCAGCAAGCCACTTGTTTCTCTTGCCTGGCTCATTATAGACCCCTCGGTATAATGTTTTAGGAAAGTTAGCCCCAAGCCTAGGGCTGCGCTAGGAACCGTGGGCTAACACCAACGAAAAACTACCCAAATTGCTTGTTTCTTGTTCCATGGCACATAAAATACTACCAGGCCATATCCATCCTCGGTGGGAAACCTAGGCGTCTTACGTGGCTCAATATAGACCCCTCAGTATAATATTTTTGGAAAGTTGGCCCCGAGCCGTGAGCAGCGCCAGGAACCATGAGTTAACATCCATGAAACATTGCCCAAATTGCCGGTTTCTTGTTCCTTGGCCCATAAAATACTACTAGAACATATCAAAACTCGGTGGGCCACCTGGCATCTTACCTGGATCGTTACAGACCCCTCAATATTATTTTTTGGGAAACTTGGCCCCGAGCCCCGGACAGCGCTAGGAACCGTGGGCTAACACCTATGAAAAACTTCCCAAATCTTCTTTTTCTTCTTCCTTGGCCCATAAAATACAACCAAACCATATCCTACCCCGGAGGACCACCTAGGCCTCTTGATTGGCTCATCACAGACCCCTCGTTAAAATATTTTGGGAAAGTTGGCCCCGATCCCCGGGCAATTCTAGGAACCGTGGGCTAACACCCACAAAAAACATGCCAAATCACCTATTTCTTGTTCCTTGTCCCATAAAATACTACCAGACCATATCCAACCCCGGAGGGCCACTTGGGCTTCTTTCCTGGCTCGTTATAGACCCCTTGGTATATTATTTTTAAAAAGTTATCCCCGATTCCTAGGCAGCATTAGGAACTGTGGGCTAACATTCGCAAAACTGCCCAAATCACCTGTTTCTTGTTTCTTGGCCCATAAAATACTACCAGAACATATCCAACCCCGGAGGGCTACCTAGGCCTACTGATTAGTTCATTATAGACCCTCGGTATAATGTTTTTGGAAAGTTGGCCTCGAGCTCAGGGCAGCGCCAGGAATCGTGGCTAACACAAACGAAAAACTTCCTAAATTGCCTGTTTCTAGTTCCTTGGTCTATAAAATACTACCAGACCATATCCAACTCAGAGGTCCACCTCGGTCCCATGCCCGGCTTGTTACAGACCCCTCGGTATAATGTTTGGGGAACGTTGGCCCCGAGCCCCGGGCAGCGCCAGGAACTGTGGGCTAACACCCACAAAAAACTACCCAAATCACCTCTTTTTTGTTCCTTGGTCTATAAAATACTACCAGGCCTTATCCAACCCCGGCAGGACAACTAGACCTCTTGCCTGGCT
>JBCEWC010006181.1:0-23525 GCA_038996855.1 Solanum aculeatissimum
AAAAAAATAACAAAAGAATTCTTTAAAAATAATATTTTAATTAGTAATACAATATGTTTAAAAAGAAAAAAATATATATACATTAATTTAAAGAAGGGTATTTCTGACCCATTTGGTAACAATAAGGGCATTTTGAACCAAAGTATCATTGACAAGGGCATTTTTGGACCAAAGTATAAATCAATGACATTTTTTACCCTTTTCCGTTAGTATCGGGGCATTTTTGATCCTTTCTGATAGTACAAGGGCATAAATGACCCAAAGTATAAACGGAGGATATTTTTGCTCCTTTCTGATAGTATAAGGACATTTTTTACCCTTTTTCCCTTATTAAGATATTTTTCTCGAATGATAGCCAAGAGAGGACCAACAAAATCAAGTATGAATCATGATTGAGTTTCTTAAATTATATTTTTTTCATAAATATGAAAATTTATGAGTTGTGAAAATTATAAAAAAAAATCAAATCTTACACAATCTTATCAAATGAACAAATCATGGTTCATAAACAAGATATGAGAATATACTAAGACATCTTATTCATGTTAAATCGTATATCTTTTTCTTTTATTTTATAAATACTTACGATTACAAAATTTCAAATGCATTATAAAGATTCACTAGTTAATAATAATAATTACTACTATTTATTCTCTAATATAATTTTTTGACACGATATGAACAATCTTTTCAAGTCAAACACACATGTCTTCTTTTTTTCTTTTGCAAATGTTTAAAATTATAATTTATTTATTATTTTACAAAATATAAATTTTTAAATTATAATTTTTGAATGATTTAAAATTTTAATTTATGATTTCAAACTATTTGCTCAATAATAATTTAAAATTATAATTTGAAATAGTAAGACCCTCCAATCCACTTCTATTTTACTCTCTATTCTTTATATTTGGAGAGTAAAATAGAGTTGAATAGTAAATCTCCAAATTTTGAGCACTACTATTCACACTTTCTATTTCACTTTTTTGAATACTTTTTCATTAGTATATTAACTTTCTACTTTTTATATACAATATTTGTAATTAACATATTACAAATCATATAATATCATTAATTAAATCTCTATTATTCATAATTTTTTAATGTAATATAACATTTTTAAAAAATATATTATTTAATATATGCTACTATCATTTCAAATTAATAATGTTATTATTTTTTTAAGAAAATTGTGACTTAAATTTTCGTCAAATATTTCAAATATATTATTTTAAATTTTTGTTAAGTATTTCAAATATATTATTCTATGTGATTGTGTGATTGTATTATGTCAAACATGATACAAGGAAGAATCGTGCCAAAAATATGTTGAACGCAGTGGCGGATCTAGGATTTTAAAGTTGTGGATGCTCTCTTATCATCACAGCGGCAGAATCAAAATTTTTATTGAGGAGTTCACAATATAAAAGGTAAATACACAAGAAGCCAAAGATTGTTCAACATCTATTATATATATACAAAATATAATTTTAAATATGTATAAATAATATATATTTCACCGAAGAGAGTTCTAATGAGCTCCTTGGGCCTATGTAGTTTCGCCCTCACTTAGCTACTAATTTAAGTGCACAAATTTAATACTTGTCATAAAAAGACAATCAAATCTAAAATCAATGGTAAAAATAATCAATATGAACAACTACTCACTATGTTCTTTTTTACTTGTCATTGTCACACCCCTATTTTTTTCAACCATTCACCACTCTTAAATTAATGAGAAAGTGATATTTGAAAAAAAAAATTCCAATTAAAGTGATATTTTAAAAAGAAATTATTTTATTTATTCGAAGTTGCCACTTGGAATTGAGTTTAGGTGTTCTAAGTCATCTTATTTTAATCACTAATCAAAAGGAAGTTAACTCTTTACTTTTTGGTCTGTGATAACAAGGGTAAGAAATTTTGTTGACTGAGGGAAAAGTGTTAGGTATCTCTCAAGTCTCGTGGTTCTAGCACGGTAGCTTTATTGATTTGTTTATGGCTTAACATAATTTTGAAAGTATTGTATTTATGAATTTTTATTAAAAAAAATATTATTTATCCACCTTCTTTGATTCATTTATTTTAAAACTATCTTATTTTATTAGTGTATGGTATATTGATAGCAAACACTTTTCAACCTTACCATAAATTATTTATTTTATATGTCGCATAAAAAAATTACTTAATGATCTTTAGCGTAAGGTTTGCCTATTATAATTATTCGCCTAAATATGTTCCTAAATTCAATTTAAAGAAATTTAATTACAAAAATCATTTAAAATTTGGATTCTTTTTACAAAGTCCAAAAAAACTTAAATTTTCTTTGTAGTCATTGTGACTTACATGAATCAACACAAAATTATTAAATTAGTATTCTAAAGAAAATCATCACTCAAATGAAATACAAAGAAAGTTACATTTTAGTGGGGTAGTGTAGTGTAGTATAGTGTGGGTAGTATAGTGGGGTAGTTTAGGTGAGGGAGGGAGGAGTTCAAATTAAAGAGTAATTTTTTTTAGGTTATTTTTGTTTTATTTTTTATTTTGAAAGGAAAAAATATATTAGAAAACTATTTAAAATTAATAAAATATAAAATATTTAACTAGTTAAAACTAAAATATAATTAAGAAAGTACTAACAATACTGGATTATTTATTAAAATCAAAATTAAAAAAAAAACATATATTTTTATAAGTTTTTCCTCTTTAGAACAAATCTTACACTAAAATGTGACTCTATTTCTGTAGTTTTCAAATTATTTCAAATAAAGTTATTATAAATAAGATAAAAAAATATCTAATTTAGATTCAAAAAATAAATATTTAAATACTAAAAGGTATATAAATTAGGTTTGGTAAAAAAATTAGGTGCTCACAGTCATAGTTTCATTTTTCTAGATTCAAACGATATCAATCTTGAGAAACATTTAAGTTATAATTTTTTTTATCATATTGATATAGAAAAAAATTATAAATTATAGTACTTTCAGTATAGCTTTTGCATATCAAAAAAATAAAAAATAAAATTTAGAATATTGAATTATTCTAATCTAATTTTTGTTTTAATTATTAGGAATGAAAAGAATAGTATTTATTATCTTGAATAAAGGAAAGAAAAATCTTTATTTGTCTATACTTTTTTTTTTTTGGGAAAAATAGGAAAAGTAGCAAAAAGGTGACAACACTTATATATTACATATATTACAGCAACACTAAAAAGGCCTTAAACATCCATATTGGACCAACGAAAGCATTTATTTAATGGGTATTCTATGTTAAATTTATATTAATTTTTTTTAATTTCTACATAGATATATATCTGATACTAAGTTAATGGGTGCTTGAGCACCTGGCGGGACGTCCCTGATTGAACATGCATTTTAAAAATTTGTAATCTCATTGCAATTATTATAGGACCGTCATGTTTTTGGAGAAAGGAAATGCTACATGATATAAAGATTGCATGTATTGTACTGCACAATATGATAATCAAGGATGAACATGATCTTAATCCACCAATTCAAGATGTCGTAGAGGCTCCAATTCCAACGACAAAAATGGTGATAGATGAAAATCTCGATTTGAAAAGTCACATGGTAAATAGAATTGAGCCTAGTAATTACTATGTTCCATTTGTTTGCGACAATGTAATTAAATTGCAATTACAAGTGTAATTACAAAGGTTATATTAATATTTTAAAACATAAGTTAATTATTTAAAAATGAAAATTTATATTAGACAAGTAAGAATATTTATAAATAGTATTACATTAAATATTTAAGAGATATATTATCTTTTAAAAATATATTAATGAGTAAGCATATATTCTTAACTAACATTGTAAAAAAAATTAATTTATATTCTTTAAATTAATATATTTTAATTAAATTAATCATAAAAACTAAAATTACAAGTTTTATATGAACATAAAAAATGCAAGGTTTGACAAAAGTATAAATATTATGTATATAATATCAAAGTAAAATTAATAAAATATTTAATAAAAAAATAATCTACCAAATTTAAATAAAAACTAAATAACTTATTATTTTATCATATAATTACCTGTAATTTATAGTCTTAAAATAATATTAAATTTATTTATCAAAATGACTTTCCAAATACGAAGTGAGTTGGAATTTGGAAATACCCCAAGTTGAATGATGAAAAGGACGCTAATAATTTAATTTCCCTACTTACCCTCCTATCATTGCTCCGCACCTCACTATGTGCACGTTGCTAACACCTTGACACATAAACTATAATTACTTCATACCTGTCCCCACACTAGGAATCTCTACACATCCTTCCAATTTTATAGGATTACTCCCTTCATTCTCCATTAATGCCATATAAACCCCAATATTTATAATTTTATCTTTTTAGGGATGAGACAATATATAAGAATGAAAAGTGAATAAATGAAGAAAGCTAAGAATGAATGCATATTTTTTCTTTTTTAATTTTTTACATTATATGTTTAAAATGACAAATTAAATAAGACACATGGATTTTATTAGGGCTATTCAAAATCAAATTGAAATCGATTATCCGAATCAAAAAAATGTTATTGATTTATCAATAATGAGTTATTACTTTAACAGTTTCCGTAACGATTTAATTTTTTTTTATTATGTTATTAGTTCTTAACGATTTTAGGTTTTCTTAACTGATTAACCGATAGCCTGATAATAAATTAAATAATTATATTTATACTATTTGATATATAAAGTTTTTGATAGTTTTATATTTTTACTTTTTTGACTGTGTCAAACTCTCAGTTATTGTATAATGTGATAGTATTTGCTTTTGAGTAAAATGTAGTTTCTCGATTCATGTGTATGATTCGTTTGATTTGTCATTTTGTTTCTAAGTAATTTTCAATAAATCAAATTGTTAAACTTCAAAATCAAATCGACCTATATGCAACCATGAGTATTGTTCTATTTTTTCGGACAATAAAATCAGAATGAAAGAGAATATGAGTTCAAGTAGAAAAGTCGCTATCATTTCACTTTTAACTATCTAATCAATAACTTTGCATGTGTTTAGCTGTACATCATGAAAAATAAAGGAGCTTTATGTCACAAATGAAAAAATTATGGGTGTAATTAGTAATTTAAAAAGAACAAGGGGAGGGGCTGGTGAGTTTTCCATAAATAACTGGAAGATACTAGTAAGGAAAATGTGACGACGGCGAAAGAGAGGGAACCGAATATATTATTCTCTCTCTTTCTACCGGAGTTTAAATCGGAAGATAAATACAAATGGCCGACGAACCCGCGTTGACTCGATGGACTTTTCCGGTAAAGTTAAAATGCAGCTAATTTTTTGAATTTCCAATTTTGAATTTTATTTGTTTTACTACATCTGTTCTCCGTTGAATTTTTGAGCAAGATCTCTGTGCCATTAAGAGAATCAAAATGATTGAAGGTTGATTTTGATTTTAGTACATTTTTGGATTTGGTTGGAGTTTTTGTTGTTCTTTTGCTTTTTTTTGTTTTTTATGAAGTGAAGTTTGATGTTATGTGTTAGGACACGTTTCAGTAATTTTGGTGAAATTCGAATTTTGTTTAGACATGCAATTTAAATGTCTTAAAATATTAACTTGATTTGTGAAGCGAGATAATGTAAATGATACTTTTCACTATTGTTTTTGTGAAATCGTAAATAAAATTTTGCAAGCAGGTAATTTATCCCATAGAAAATGTGTGGGCAAACATGAAAAAAGTTGAATTTTGAATAATTTGATTATTTTGAACAATGAAAAAAGCCTAAAGAAGTTCCTAATATGGAATAGAGGGAGTACTTTTTCTTATAAATATGAAAATTACCTAATTTGTGAAAACTATTAAATCACATATCTCCATATTTTAAGGCTCCTCACATTAATAAATCACATATCTCCATATTATTTTTATAGATAAATTAGTATCTGCAATTATATATTATTAAGAACTTTCAAATATACATGATTTACAAAGATTTATTAGTTCATTAAATCTAGTAGTAACTAACTATTCTTTGCTAAAATCTTTATATATGGTACCGATAATCACTCCATGTTGAGTATGGACCTTTTTTTGCATGGGTCTTTTTTCCATAGAATATAAACTTATTGGTCAAGTTTTTATGTTTAGTAGAATTTGAGCTACCAAAATCCTCCTTTGAGGAGAATTCTCCCAAACCAAACGCTTGTTTTGGTGTACATTCTACCTCCCAGACGTAGGATTTCACTGGGTGGTTGTTGTTGTTATGATCTTATAGAGATGCAAGCAGAAAAATTATGAAAGAAAAATTGTCTCTAAATTTAATTTTTTTAGGGTTTTAAATAGCTACATTAACAAAGTAATGCACTTCTCCTGCAAAAAAGTATTAGATTATTATTACAAGTAAGAAACTGAATACTTTTGTAAATTAAATATTAGATTCTTCCTACAACTAAACAACAATTATTCTAGAAGAATGCAGCAGTAACTGTTACAACATCCAGCACTTTTTGGCCTTGATTCCGGCTCTCAATCTTCCAGAAAGTGTGGAAGGGAACTGAGGTGTAGTCTTTAAGCAAGGAATTACGACGTCCCCTTTTAGTTAGTGACTGAATAACCAAATTAATATTTTTAGATATGATATTTGTCATATCTAAAAACCTGAATTAACCGTGGTGCACTTGCGGGAAACTCCTTGCCGAGGGCCTGTGCACCCCCGGGATTAGTCGGGGCTCTAAGAGACTCGGACACTCGGTGCAAATCAAAAAAAAAAAAAAGATATGATATTTGTCATTATACATGTTTTGATTTGAGTAGTTGCTTTATATCACAATAAAGTCATGGTCTTCAAAGAAGTGAATATGTTATTGAAAAAGAGTAAACTTGTTTTGTTAGTGCTAAAATTTAAAGAGAGAACAGGAAGGACATGATTGTGTCCTGCGTAGATTCCTTCGTCTATAGATAATTGTAACTTTGTGTTGACTACCAAGAAAAATTCGAATAGATGAGGAAATAGGCAAAGACTTTTCCCATGAAGTCGGATGGTTCATTTTTTTAATCTTATTCTCACCATAAGTCATAATATTGTCTTCCTAAGAATTTCGAAACGGGCAGAAAAGAAGACACACAATCAATAGTTAGTAGCTTAGTTGATTGACGTTCTACTATTAATTTAACCTTGTTGTTAGTTCTGTTTACAGAGTTGCAAATTTCTGAATGAATTATAAGTTGGATGTGCCTCTTGATGAAATGAATAAATTAAATTGGGGTTAGGAACATTGAGTATTTATATACAACACTTGTTTTTGGTGTCCATATTTAGGATTTTAAGTTGTTTTATGATATTAAGTTTGGGAGGAAGAAGGTTCCTGCACCAGATGCAACTGAGAATGGTGATTCTGTACAAAATGGAAATTCTTCGACTGTGAATGGAAATGGATATGTGCAGAACAATGCAGAATTATCCATTTTCGAGCAGTATAATCAGGTATTTTTCTTGTGAAGAATAAGATGATCGTCAATCCTATTGAGAATCTGACACGCTTAATCTTTACTTCTTATTTAGTCTAATGGAGGCTCACACTCTAATGGAGGCTCAACACACTCTAATGGAGTTCAGTCTGCCGGAGTTGATGGAAAACCGTATGACACATAAACTAATGATCTTAAACTTTGTGTTTAATTGCTCAGAGATATTTCATATACATAACAATTTTCAATAGTACCTCTTCCTGAAGAAGTTCAATAAAGTTGAATATTCATTTTTCAGGCAAAAATCTCTACTTCCTCCTTTCGAGTCTGCAGAAATGCGCACTTTAGCAGAAAGCTTAACCAGGTAGTGTTGACAAAAATGACCTGAACTCTATGGGCAATTGCTGTTTACTAGACCTGGTTTTCTATCTCCCTCACTATCATTTTTTAGGATTGGAAACTAATTTTGCTAAATTTCGGTCTGTTTTGAATTTCCAGGGATATTCTTCGTGGTAACCCAGATGTTAAGTGGGAGAGCATTAAAGGATTAGAGACTGCCAAGCGTCTACTGAAAGAAGCAGTTGTCATGCCTATTAAATATCCAAAGTAGGTTTCGTAAACACTACTCGGTAGTGTTCTGTTTGTCTAACAAGTTGAATAGAGAGGTTATAATCTATGTATTGTTGTGCCACCAAGTTTCGGACCGTTAGCCACTGGCCCTCAGGTATTTCTCGGTTATAAAATAAAATCCCTTGCATGCTTGTGGTGCAAGCTAAAGAACAAAAAATCTAGTGCCAATATCCAATCCAATAATGTCGTCTGACATTCTACGTGTAATTTTTCATGAACGTTTTCTTTTTGTGTGAACGTGATATTGGGGTCTTTATTTTTATAATCATGGTGTCTGGACAGCTAATGACACCTTGAATAATTCCATGGGACACCCACCAGCATAGGTATTGGACTGGGTAACTCTATCCACCAAGGCTTGTACAGAGGGGATAAATCACCTAGTGTGTTCGTCTCTATTGGGAATTAGGGAATTGAACATAAGACCTTATGGTTCTCAACCAACTTCATCGACCACTAAGTCACACCCTTGGGTACGATATTTGGAATCTTTGTTGCTGAACAAATATACTTTTTCTCTCATCTTTTAGGTACTTTAAAGGTCTTCTAACTCCATGGAAAGGTATCCTCCTTTTTGGCCCTCCTGGAACAGGAAAGGTTTGTAATATTTTTTACTTACTCTTTAATCACATTCTGTATCCTTAAGCTCTGTGTCGTTGATTATCTTCTGTTGGTACTTCTAGTGATGATCTGTCCAGTTTAATATTCATGTTATTGGAACTCTGCATCCTAACATTTTTTTTGTACACATAAAGCTTAGTAACTTGATATAGGAGGAGGCCAACTATATAGGTTGTTTTTGATGTTATAATATCTATTTATCTAGTTAAACTTTTATTCTGTTAATTTGCAGACCATGCTTGCAAAGGCAGTTGCAACTGAATGCAATACCACATTTTTCAACATCTCAGCGTCATCAGTTGTCAGCAAATGGCGTGGTATGTTTTCCCTCTGCAATGTACTAAAAAGATCTTTCGTATTTATCAGCTTGAGGGTTTTAATTCATTTGGCAAACCCACAAAGATAATAGGTAGATGTGGATATTCACTCAAACATCTTTTAGAAGAGGAAAATGATGCCAAACTTGTATGATATTAAAAGAGCACTGTGAAAGGACTGATATCACCATTCTATCAGTTGAAATCCAATTTGAAATTAACACATTGTAGCTTGGTTTGTGCACTGATGGTCATGTTATATCGTGCATTAATGTTCACCATTGTTTCAACTTGATCTATTTCTTTTCCTATAAAGCTGCCATGTATCTTTCCTTACAATATAATGGAATGATGTAATATTGTGAGTTCTCGTGATTTATGAAATTAGAATGTCAAACATCCAACTCAAACGAATGCATGTTCAGATTATTATGCGGAAGCAGTTGTATTTGTATCCACTGGGTATGTTGTTGTTGTTGTAGTTGTATTTTGTCAGCATTGAGATCCAGACTGCTCTTTTGTGTGTTGTCAACTATGAGTGAAGCTAGCATCTAATGTGGCTGACTTATTAAGGCATCTGCCTTTTTTGGTTCATCTTTTTCTGTTGCAAATTGCAATGTGAAAAAAGTTTTTAAAATGTCAAACATCTAACGCAAACTAGATCATTCCAGTGTATCTTATCAGAGAAAAGGATCAAAATTGTCCTTTATCTTAAGAATCAAAGTAATCCTTGTCTTTCAACTTGGAGCACCAACAGTCCTCCATATTTTAAGAATTGGTGCACTTTTAGTACTCTCTCAAACATCCGTCTAATTTTTAATGGTAACTTGTTTTTGCACGTGAGAGTTTTCCCTAAACTCAACTTTTCCCTTCTCATTCTTTATCAAATCCGACTTCTGATTTTGTCTCTTCTTCAAATCAAGCCCTATATTCTGAATTCCATAAAAGACTCGTACAATTTCAGAAGCAACTATGTTGTTTAGGCACAAGTGGCAAAGAATCAACTCCTAGTGTTGGTAAGGTGCAATTTTGCTGCAGTTTTGATGCTTTCGTACTGTTGTTTTGGTAAAATTCGAATACTTTTCAGAATGAATCTACTGCTGCTGTTTTGGTGCAATTCTGATGTCGTTTTGCTGCTTTTCGGGTGCAATTCCGGTGTTGCTTTGATGCATTTCTTGTGCTGTTTTGGTGTATTTCTATTCAAACTTTAGTGCTCTTCTGGTGCAAATCTGCTGGAATTTTGATTTTTTTTTTCCTTTGTGCTGGTGAATATAGAAATTTCTTTGAGGAGATTCAACAGATTCACTTTTCCAGTTATTAGTCTCTTATTTTGGTTCCCTTTGTCTAACAAGGGAATCAGAGTTGTGGAATTAAGGATGAAAACTATTTGAGGGAGAAGAAAAGGAAAATGAGGTTCACAATGGTGAAAACAGTCACAGTGAGGCTTTCTCACCTGCAAATAAAAGTCTCCGTTAGAAATTAGACGGATATTTGACAGATTAGTAAAAGTGCACCAATTCTTGAAACATGGAGACCTATTAGTGCTCCATGTTAGGACAAGGATTACTTTAGTTCTGGACTCAAACATAAAAGACAATTTTGATCCTTTTCTCCATCTTATCAGCTTCTAGATGAATAAAGTATTGGATACATCCGTTGAGGAAAGTTCTTCAGTTTTTGTGTTGTTTACTCTTTAGAAGTTTCTTGTGTGATACAGGTGATTCTGAGAAATTGATCAAAGTATTATTCGAGCTTGCCAGGCATCATGCACCTTCAACCATCTTTCTCGATGAAATTGATGCCATTATCAGTCAACGTGGGGAAGCACGTAGTGAGCATGAATCTAGTAGGCGTTTAAAAACAGAACTGCTCATACAGGTATATCTTGATATTTAGAAGTGCATGGATGACATGTCATACCTATGCTTTTGCATGGTGACACGTAATTAATAAGTGAAAAGCCTACACTTCATTTCTGAAAAATTAATAAATCAAAAGCCAATTACTGCCCCAGGCAATAATGGCGCCATTTATTCTCTCTGTATGTTTCTTTTCACCTCCCCTCCTTTGTGGTTTCACAGGGAATGATGTCGCCAGGGAATAAGACCATGAACTAGTATTTAGGAAAAATCTTTTCGTGCTGTTAGGAGAAGCTTGTTACAGTAGCTGAACCTTCTTGTGAAATTAGCAGGATTGGAATTTCAGCTGGTCAACACCCTCCTGAATTACTAGTCTTAAAAATTGTAATCCAGATTATTTACTCTGATATTGTTGTTACTCGAGAGATATTTCGAACCGCTTTTGGCTAGGTACCCATATGCTCATCTTGTTAGACTTAGCTAATAATAATGCAGAACCAGGATAAGTCGTTCTAAAGAAAATCATGATATAGATAAAAGTAAGCCATAAACTTGTACAGTTTGTTGGGCCCCCATCTTATATGGTCCATGCTCCAAATGTCTCCTCGCTGTGTGGGTGGGTGATGGGATGGGGGTGGGGGGTGCTTCATACAGTCTTGAACAATTCTCACCTCATGAGCTAGCTTTTGGGGTTGAGTTACGCCCAAGGTCCATTTTTTTTACACTTTAGTATTAATGAATACATTTAGTGTGGTTTTATCCGAAATTTATCGATAGTTAATGGTTGAAAACTGCAGATGGACGGTTTGAATCGGACAGATGAACTTGTCTTTGTTCTGGCGGCAACAAACCTTCCCTGGGAACTGGATGCAGCAATGCTCCGGCGTCTTGAAAAGCGGGTAATCTTTTGTGTGGGCTTTTTCTTGATAATAAGTAAGACTATTTGCTAGAAAGAAATGAATAAGACTATTTGCTAGAAAGAAATGAATTAGAGCAAATGTATATTTTACTCTTCAGTTATTTTTAGCTTCACAATGTTCCCATTTCTTTGCCATTATCTCCTAGTAATCATGTCAAACATTAAAGTGAATGCAGACCATGTTTAAACATGTGAAATTTGAAGCCAATAAATATTTGTCTGGTTGTTAAATGATCTTTCATTTTTTAGTTGAATTGTTATCTTGGATCTTTATAGTAATTTGCCTCTTATTTTTGTTTTTAAAGGCTGGGTGGGGAAACTTTTGATTTCATGCTTAATATTTGCTTAATGCAAGTAATAGAAGACTTGGCTGATAAAAGAAGACGACGCAATCAGACTTAGTCTGGTCTCATTCACTTTTAGATACCTCACTTGAGGTCATAAGTCAAGCTTGTAACTATTTTGCTCACCTTTTGACTGTAATTGTAGATCCTCGTGCCCCTTCCGGAGTCAGAAGCGAGGTGCGCTATGTTTGAGGAATTGCTACCATCCCTTCCTGAGGAGGCGCCACTTCCATATGATTTATTGGTAGAAAAGACAGAAGGTTTTTCTGGTTCTGATATTCGGTTATTGTGCAAGGAGGCTGCCATGCAACCATTACGACGTCTAATGGCAGAACTTGATAAGAAGGAAGAAGTGGTGCCTGAGGATGGTATGCTAATATTTTATCCACTATTTTGTTGGGTGAAGAGGGGTAATAATTATATGTGGGGAAATAGGGTCTCCGTGTTTCAGGTTTTCTACTGCAGCAATTGTGTATATGCTTATTATATTATTGCCCTTCCTCTTATCACATCCTACTAGGCTTTTTCATTATTTCTCAATACTTCCACATGCCCTTCCTTAGGTCCTGCAATCTCATTTGTTTGTACTGAATTCCTGCATTCTTGCAGAGTTGCCTAATGTTGGACCAATAACTGTGACGGATATTGAGATGGCACTGAAGAACACCAGACCATCTGCTCACCTGAATGCACCTAGGTATGATAAGTTCAATTCAGACTATGGCAGCCATGTTCTCCAGTGACGGCACCCCGATGTATCCTCTTATTTTCGCTGTTTGTCCTCTGAGCTATTCAGCAGTGCGTCAACACAGATGTTCAGTTTTTAAAACCTGTGTTTATAAAATTTGTGACTATGTGGTGCTTTTAGCATTTTAGTGCTCAATTTTCATTTGTGTTTTTCTGCTATGGTTGCTTAAACTACACACCTTCTTTATCAACTGGTTCGTTCTTTTACTCTATTGTAACGGGCATTTAGAAAGCTCGTATTATTAAGCATGGGTTGTCTCAAGAATTCCTAATTTTACTTTGGTTTCATTCTCATCATAAGGCCTCACAGCTTAAGCATGTATTTTTCCACATGTAAAACATAAATAATTCAAAGGCATGTGAGTTGAGTAGTTGAGACATGTTCATATGCCTTATCATGGTCAAAACGAATAAACTTTACATGGTGAAACTTGTACAATTTGGTAGTTCACAAATTGTAATGCAAGCATCATTTCACGCAATTTATCAAGCACTAGGAAGACGTATTTTTTTGGAAGAAAACAGTTGTAGTCTTGTACAAGTTTTTGATCTCGACTAAGCATTATATGAACGTAGAAGGACAAAACAGCAACATAACCAGCTTATGGAGACAGAGAAATTGTTTTTGAAAGACCCTCGGTTTAGGTGTATTCTTTCCAAGGAAAGAAGAAAATAATAGATATTGAATAACAGCTAAAATAAAGAGTAATGTCAATTCTGCAAGAAAATAAAGGAAGTTGTAGAATAATCGAACAACAGTAAAACACAATCATAATAGCAAGATTAATCTTATGACAAACCCAAAAATTGTCACAAGGCAAGACAACATTCTACTCATACTAGCTTTCTACCCTAGTATGCGACCTTCATTTATTTCTATCTAAGGTCATGTCCTCCATATGCAGTTGCATCATATCTTATCTAATCAGCTCTCCCTAATACTTTTTCGGTCTACCCCTACCTCTCTGTATATGCCTAAACCATCTCAGTCTCGTTTCTCTCATCTTGTCTGCCACAGAAGTTACTCTCACTTTCTCTTAAATAACCTCATTCTTAATCTTGTCACTCCTAGTATGTCCACACATGCATCTCAACATCCTTATCTCCGCAACAAATATCTTTTGAACATGTGAGTTTTTTACTAGCCAGCACTCCACCCCATATAACAAAGACGGTCTAACCACCACTTTGTAGAACTTACGTTTAAGTTTAGGTGGTACCTTTTATCATATAATACTCCAGAGGCAAGATCTCATTTCATCCTTGCTGCCTAGATGTGATACGTGACAGCATTATCGATGTCCCCACTACTCTGGATGACGGATCCAATATATTTTAAGTTTTCCCTCTTGAGAATAGGTTGAGTGGCAAGCCTCACTTCCATGTTCAAATAATCCATCACAACACGAATTTGCACTCTAAGTATTCTGTTTCAGCCCTATTCAATTTGAACCCTTTAGCCTCCAGGGTTTGTCTCCAAACCTTCAACCTATCATTAACCTTGTCTTGTGTATCATCCATCAGTACAATATTATTCACAAATAGCATACACCTTGAAACCTCTTCCTGAATAAACCGTGTTAGCTCATTTATCACCAAGACAAAAAGAAGAGAGCTTATGAACACAAATTCTTTATGTAATCCCACACTAGGAACAAAAAATAAAAGTCTGCTACAAGTTAACAAAATTTGTTAAATATGAAGATTTTTTTACTTACTATTAAGATTGAGTTGCTATCAAGAGTGGCTCTATTGTGTAACCTGTGAATTTAATAATTTTTGCTTAAATTTTCTATACATATTTTTATTAAACATTTATATATATAAAAAGATGTCCATTAACTCAAATTATTATTGTATATTAATTTGAATTATGTCAGTTAACCCAAATTATTATGTATATTAATTAGAATTTTCGTAAAGGATCTCATAACTTTCAAATTTTAGTCCACACCATGAGCGGGTTCATTTGCCCTTTAGCCCCTATTTTGTGTTGGTCTTAAATTTTTGCCCCTATAAATTATGGTAAAACGGCAAAAATGGAAGACTAGTCCATTTGAAGGACAAGATGTGCAATTAAATGACATGGGCCAACGTAATATATTAGTCAATTGATTTGTCTAATTAGAAGACAGGGTTGGAATATTCTAAGTTCCAAAGAAAATGCAAAGATCACCTAATATAAAATTCTTGTGTGATATGATGATGGATTTGAAAGTTATAAATGTGCATATCTTCCTAACTGCCAACTCTAGTTTCCTTACCTATGACTTACTTATCATGAAAGACGGCAAATGCACATGATGACCTACGTTGGAATGGGGTATCTTAGGCAACTTTCCGACTATGACTATTTTGTTTGCTTGCAATAAAGCAACCAATACAACCTCATTTTTGTACTTGTTTTCTGCTAGAATGTTGCACCAAGATAAAAAGAAATTCCATGTTACTACTTTAATTTCCTCAAATTGTAATCCTTTTTTTTTGCTAGTGTTGGATACCATGTGTATTGTCTTTGCTTGTGATGATGAATTCATAGATAATATACATTTGTATGGTATATGGACTTGAGAACCAAGGAATGTCGATATTTAGGTAAGATGAAATCCAGTGTCAGAGTCAACATTTTTGTCGAGGGTGTGCATACTTTTAGAATATGAGTGGATGATTTTTGTATAAGGGTGTTCAACAATTGATATATATGTATATAAAAATATATATATGTAATCTATATATTCGAAAAAGTTTTCCGACAAAGGGTGTTCATCTGATCACCATTGGGTGAATATAGCTCCGCCCCTGATGAAATCTATCTCTAAGTCTTATCGTAGAACTAGGGAGCGTTAAGGAAGGGCTAACATTAGCAAAGGAAATAGAATAAAAACAACATACCCAGTAAAATCCCATAAGTAGGATCTGAGGAGGATAAAATGTAAACAGATTTTACCACTTTCTCATAGAGAGGTTGTTTTCGTCAAAGGAAATGAGATGTGAAAATTTAGAAGTGGAAACAAAATGTCTGTTCTTGTTATTCACTCTCTTAGAGCTTTGGAAACAATTGGATATACTAGGCAAATTAAATAAATAATTGTATATGTGCTGACTTTTTTTTTTGTTTTTTTGTAATAAGGGATTTGTTTAATAAACATAATATAATTAAGAGTCATTATAAAAGGAGACGAGTCTAGATAATGTAATGCACATCTTGTCTCAATCAAATACAAGAATAATGAAAGCGGGGGGACTCGGGTACATGATCAAGCATCTAAAAACTTCTAATTCACATTCTTACCAGTCAACTGGTCTGCCACTCCATTAGCTTCTTTGAAAATATGCTTGATTGACGCCCTTTCTTGCATTAGTTAACAGGTATTTGCAATCATCAATTAAAGTTTGCCCACTGATGGAGTCAATTGAGAATTTAGCCAATGTTTGTTAAAGTTATTCCCTTTTTCATTGGATGATTCATAGAATGATTCTTATTTTTTAATTCCCTATTTTATTTTCTTTTTTGATGTTTTAATTAGGTAGAAGACTAGAGGTGGACTTCATGTGCATCATGTTAGGTGATACCAAATGGTCTTTGATATGAAAAGAACACATATAATAAGATATACAAATTCATAAAGAAGTTTACTAATAAATTGTTTCATATCTCAACAGTGAAAAAAGTCTAAAGTACCTTTAAGAAAAGAAGGGCAGACATGCACTATGCTGATGGTTTATATGCCCAGGGAATAAAGGTTGCCCTATCTAGCAGATTATATAGATTTAAAATGTTGAAGGAAAATAAAAGGTATCCTTTTTTCCCTTTAATTTCTTGCATTATATTTTAATTTAAACATTAGCATATCAAAAAAAAAAAAGTAATGCAAAAGACAAGAAAGAAGATTAGAAACGACAACGACGTCACATATCCCTACTTTATTCTCCGCTCAAGTAAAACATATCAAAATAAGAATGAGAAAAATACTATAAAAAAATATTCATGTCGAAAACAAAATAATAATAACAACAGATAATATGATAATTGAAGTAAATGAAATAACATGTAGTAATAATAAATGAAACCAAGGAATAAAAAAGTAGGAGAAAAATGATGGTATGAATAGTATTATGGAATCCACGTCCAAAGATGTAGTCTTTATAACAAAACAATTTATATTTTTATGTTATTATATATTATATATATCATGAACAATAAACATTACAAATACAAATATTACAAATGCTTAAAAGATTGTAATTAAGCCCTTCCATTTCATCTAAAATCCTCTGCACAATGAGATCATAACAAACTGATAATTTTGTCAATTCCCTAGCAAAGAATCATGAGCTACTTAAATCAATTGCGGATATTGTACAATAAATGACATCGACTATATATACATATACTATTTCTATGAAACGGGAAACTAACTTGTCCCTTAAAAACACGAAAAGTTCCTTGTGGCTCGTAGTATGTGCATGTTAATTAGTTGTTGTGAGCTCCACTCTCAACGATGCATGCACATACATCCAGTGGTCGATAGGTCGTTGTCTTGTGGGAAATATCTAAATGAATATTTCCATCAAATTTAAATGACTGTCTATGTATTATGCCTTTTTTCCCGCTTTTGTGTATCCTTCTTTGTGATCCTAATAATGTCTTGTAGAGAAGACTTGCCAATGTATTTACAGCCAAGTACTTCCCTTTTTTGTCTTAATGTTGCATGCCTTCATCTCATTTAACGCTTGCAAAGCCAGCAAAAATACACAAACATCATCATCCAATTGGCCAAGCTTTGGTATCCCACTCTTTTCACCTGTTTGAAAATAACAATGTTCAATAATAACATCACATAAATTTTAAAAAATAATTATAACAATCTTTTAATTTTTACTATACCTATAACTATTTTATATCAAATAATTCACTCTAATCACAAAAAAAAAAGCGACGAACAACTTTTGTCGCTAAATAACAAGAAGTTATCGCTAATCTTATTTAACAAGGAATTATCAAAATATTCATATTAGCTACGTGTTTTTTCAATAAACTTTCATTGGGGTCCGATCAAACTCAGATTAGTGCAATACAGGACTCATTTCTAGAGGGGCGCTCTTCATGAGATTATTTTTTTATTCTCAGTGACTCGAGCATGAGACATCTGATTGGAGAGATCTCAACCATCCCACTACAACTCATGTTGATCAGTGAATATATATATATATGTTTACCCTTAATAGTGGTTATAAAGAAGATGAGAGAAAGAAGGGAAAACCCGGTGCACTAAAGCTCCCGCTATGCGTAGGTTTCAGGGAATTAAAGACCCGACTACAAAGATCTATTGTACGCAGTCTTATGTCAGAAATCCAACGAAGATGAGAGAAGAATATTGAAAAGGGGGAATCTATGTTTTTTTTACCATAGGAGGAGCAGAGGAAGCAAGAGAAATAGAAGCTGATGCTGGCTCTGTATTTGAAGAAGTTGTTGACAATAATCCCACATTATAAGCCATAGTTCCATCAGGTTGAAATAATCCATAGTTCCTCTCTGAAGTTGGACCTGGCTTCATGTCTTCATTAAACAAAGCAAACAAATAAATATCCAATCTAACATTTGGCCTCAATGGGGTCCCTTCATTAAGCAATTGCCTCCTCAAAATGTTCCTATTGTAAATTGCTGCATTTTGTAATGTGGCACCTATTTCATTTGGGTCACCTTTTGATGGCCATCCAGTTTCAGATACTTTAACTTCTAGCCCATCATATCCCATTCTTGCAATTGCAAAAATAGCCGCATCCACTTGTGCATACAACATGTTGTCATAGTGTAACTTTGTGTATGGATCAACCATCCCTTGGTTTGAATTGAATAACACATAGTCTAGAGAAATTTTGTTGGGGTTGTCTTTATAAGCAAAATAAGGATATGCATTGATCCAAAAAGGAGATTTTGTAGTGACTAAAAATTGCAAAAATTGTTGCATTATGTCATTAAGGTCAGTTCTAAAACTACCAGCTGAAGGAGGATAAGAATTGGCTAAAACTGCAAGGGAATTAGGGGAAGAGACTTGAATGTATTGGCTAAGTCCTGTTGTAACAAGTGCTGCATGAATGTTAATCATGGCTGGGACAAGATATGTCATTAAGGATGTGTCTTGATCCGTGAAGATCTCGTTGCCTACCGCGATCCCCGTGATGTTTGTGGCTGGAAAATAAGGCTTAATGTGGCTAGTTACCCATTGAAGGGCTGCTTGTTGATCACATAATGTGGCTAACATTTGATTCTCAGCAGTCACAATTAGCTCTATATTGGTGTTGGCAAATGTTGTCAACACTTGAGGATCTGTGTCATAGATTCTTGCCTTTGTTATCTTAAGAGCATGCAAAAGTTGAAGGACTTTCTCTGGTGGAGGCAAATTGTTTGCAACTTTACCATAATTAATTCCAAGTGATTCTACTTCTCTAAACATGTTCAAACCTGTTCCATATAATTCACATATTAATTAACAAGAAATATCACCTACATCGCGAATTTTCAATGAACGTGAACGTGAAGTACTTACCTAAAAAGATTAGGAGAAAGAATGTTACAAGAATTTGCAACAATGAAGTTGTTGATCTCAAAGGGACATCCATGTTGAATACTCTAAATTGAATAAACAAATTAAAGTTTAATTTCTTAGAAGAGAAGAGAGAGAGGGAGGGAGGGAAGAATTTGAGGGGAGGGAAGAAAGAAGTATGAAGGGAGGTATATATAGGCATGTATGTTTGACAATTCTTTTCTTTACTTGCTTGAATTTATATATGTTTTTTTTTTTCTTTAGTAAAATAATAATAATATTATTTTGAGGGGGCAAAAAATTGTATAAGTTACTTTTGGGTTCTTATTAATTGTGGACAGGTTTTTGAATGACTTTGTCTCATCATCTTAATTTTCTTCACTGATAGGTTCTTTTGGGTTTTACCAGTATTGCCATAATTGTTGTCTTTTCAAAGAGGTCACCCTTTAGTCCACTTGACAAGTATACCCCTTTCTTCATTCAAAAGAAAACAGCTACATTTTTTTATTTTATTTATTTGGCACCAACTGATAGGGCACTCGTAATCCCAAATATTTGGCCTATTTTGGATGTTTGTTGTAATGACCACTTCCACTTTCTCATTTAACTTGACACGATATTTTAAAAAAAATAAAGTATTTTAGAATTTGTGGTCTAAAATAATCTATAGATATTTTATATGGTTGAAAATCATTTTATAAAAGAGGATTTTAAAGTTAAATTATTTTTAATTCTAGTAAAATAATATTTTTCTTGAAACGAACTAAAAAATAAAGAGTGTCATATAAAATAAAACGGAAGAAATATTAAGGAAAAAGTTGTTTGTCTAATCTCGATCCATGAGGTAGTGAATCTAGAATTATCGTATATGCTTATGTATTTCCAAGAAAAAAAATTAGAGAATGAATTTAAGTTTGATGCATTAAGCACATATATATAATTAGATCTCTATATAACAAACAATATTCGTGTGTGAGATATATTTAATTATAAAAGTATATTTTATTTTCTAGCAATTGATTTTTTTTAAAGTTATAACATATATCTTTTTTAATTATCAATAATAGGTCTATAGTTTTCACCAAATATTTGATACTTTAGTATATTATTTATGACATAAAATATTAATATATGAATATGTATTTTTATCATTAAAAGATTGCGCTAAGATTTAAATGTCTTGTGGGAGATGTATATATTATGATCATTTGTTATAGCAATCAAAAAATCTTAGAACGAACATAGTTGTTAAATAGAATTAATAAGTTATTTTATAATATAAATGCACGCAGATTTTTGTGATAAATACTAGTAATTGGTAACTAATATGTTTTCACATATTAAATAACTAATCATCCATCGTTCTATATAGCTACTACATCGAAGTCTTTAATTAAGAATAAAAGAATATTTACTATCATTTTACTCTTCATCTTTTTTGTATTAATCCTTATAATTAATACATTAATAATATAATTTATATTAAAAAATAATTAATATTATTTAATTTATTAATTTGATATAAGCATCGAATGATGAAAAGTTTTTGCCATAATATATTTGTGTGTATCTTCTTGAATCCTTAGTTTGACAATTCTAGTGATTTACTTATCCTAGACGTCTCACTTTTTCATTTTATATATTTTTCACTTGACAACTCCAGATTTACCAGAGGGTCACTTTTTCCACCTTTTTGAAGCAAAGCCAAACAATGGGATGAAGATCGTTTGAGGCCTTCATTTATTTTTGAGAATAAATCCAGTTGAGGGTGTCGCCCTCATAAAAAGATTATGTAACACATAAATTTGCATTCAAGTCGGATATAAATATAAATATTAAATATCGAGTAAAAAATAAGAGATGAGAATCTTCCGCAAACAATTTTCCTCTATCTCTATGAGGTAGTGGTAAGGTCTACATACAATTTACCATCTCCCGACACCATTTGTGGGATTTCACTGGGTATGATATTGTTGTTGTTGAGTGAAAAATAATTTTTTTTTTTAAATTAAGCCAAACGAAAGACCATTTTTTCTATTTATTTATTTTTTTTTTGTTCAATTTTAATCTTGTATATATAGTATATAATATAGTCACAATTAAAATAAAACTTTTTAAAGCTCAGAGATTTGTACAATCTTTTGAAAAAGTTTTTCTTGAGAAATATTTTTGACAAAGAGTATATATATGTCTCAAATGAAAATGTAATACTTTTGTAGAGTTGTAATAATTCCATTGAAAGAAAGATTAGTATTTTGTGAGTTTTACCAACTTATTGTTTTATGCAATGTAATTTTCAACAGAACATAATTAATTAAGTAGTAATCTAAAAAAAAAAAAATTAAGGCTCTATATAATATTTCTGAATGAGATATTAACCAAACAAGTTGTAATTTTGTTTTTAATAGTACTAAAAGGTACATGTCAAAATAAATATTGATGAAAAGGTTTATATCCTTGGGATAAACATGGACTTTTCTTGACATACTATAAAACTTTGAATTAAACACCTTATTCATATGTCAATATATCTACATGGCGGAAAGTTTATTAATTACCTGCCTCAGGAAAAAACATGTAGATGTCTACTGGATCTCCATAATTAGTAATGTAGACAATTCCACAAATAATAGTGCATAAAATGGTTATCCAAATTAATTTTATATAATGTCTACCATACTAGACTAAATGCTAACGATGTATTCTCTCCATCTCATTTTAGTTATCAACATTAACAAATAATGGAGGATTCAGAATTATCATTAAGGGGATTAAAAATTTGAAAAAGTAATCACGCGAATAATCGAAGGGGGTTCGACATTTATTATATACATATAAAAAATTATTTTAATCATGTATATGAACACCCTACCAAAGGGCTAGCTCTGTCCGTGTTAATAAAAATATTCGTCCATAATATTTATCAATATAAAATTAAAATAAAATTCAATAACTTTTTAAAAAAAATTTACCCTTGAAATTAATTATTTTTTTAAAAGAAAACAATATTAATTACATTGAAAAAAGTTAAGTATAAACTAATAAGGGAAAAATATTTTTTATAAGAAAAATATGATTAATTTAATTATTGTTATTTAATTTGATTTAGTCAATATTTTGACATAAAAAGTATATTACGCGACAAGATCGAAGAAAAAGTTTTTCCAGGTGTTAAAGGTAAAAGGTGAAAGTGAAAAGTGATCCTCCTGATTTGATCAGCTCATATTATATATTGGAGTCGGCAAATTAACCATTTTAATTAAAGTGAATTATTATTAACTGTATGTTAAGAAATTATATGAATAAATGAAAACGAATTTTAGTTTACATAAATAATCATTTTTAAATTTCAATGTATATATACGTGTAACATATTTAAAATCATAAAGTTAAAATATATATATATAAAAGCGTGTGTATAAATAGAGATATTTATTATGATATGATATAGAGAATGAAAAGAGAATAAGTGCATATCATTAAATTATTTTATTATCTTGAAAATATATGTGTACTTTTTGGTCCAATGCTCATGTGTCATGAAGCAAATGCCCCGTCCCATGAAAAATATACCATCTATTCGTTATTTAAGTTAATTATAGTACATAATTACTCCCTTAAATTTGTTTCTTTTAGGAATTTTAATTTATGATTTTTAATTTACTTTTATTTAAAAATAATTGCTCAAAAGCACTTAAAAGTATTCCAATTAAACTTTTTAATGGTAAAATCCCAAATATTTATAATTTAAGAAGATAACATATTTTATGTGATTATATCAACAATATGTAACGATATGTTAGATCGTTTGGAGGTTGTGATCGATGAGAAATGGTCTTGCAAGGCCAAGGAGGTCGGACGTAGCCTTACCTTGCATTTCTGCAATGATGATGTTACCAAGGTTTGAACCCGTGACCTTCTGGTCATATAGCAACAACTTTACCAATTACTCCAAAGCGCCCTTTAGTTCTAGTTATTAAAACTTTAATTATAATCACAAATCAAATCAACAAAAGTGCATATATATTCACACACATACATAAAAATACGTGCATATATGAAAACACACAAATTGATTATAT